>JAOXNJ010213871.1:6577-17115 GCA_028566655.1 Metis holothuriae | reverse complement strand
ATTTTCTTCGGCTGCGTGAGCATGCTCATCCACGGCTCCTGCTCCTTCTCCAGATACAAGACCATTGTGCACCCCCAAGAATGTAATTAAACTCTTTAATCACTTAATTACCCCAATTTTGCACCCTTTACATGTAATTTATACCGGAAATAAGGACATTTTACTATAAATTGGGGTTTGGGGAGAAGCTCGCCGAAATTATAGGCAAGGAAGACAAAGGTCGTTGGAGAGAGGATTTAAGGATATAAACTGCCAGGTTAAATCAAGGGATTTCACGAGACTCTTTCTAAAGTGCAAGTGTATAAGGCGGTGATGAAGAGCAGAAAACAAAGGAAATGTCGTCTTTCCTCTAATAAAGCATGTTCAAAGAAAGACATGTATGTACATAGGTGCTTCATTTGTGCGATACCCTAGAAAAAGTAATTTCCTCATTCATGAATTACTACCAACAATGTATATCTACGTCTTACTTACACATTTTCTAGAAGGCAAGAAGAAAGATGCAGTTAGCTGAAAGAGGAAACATTATCTCCTACTCCAGACCCCAATAAAGTTAGAGAGTGCAAGTAGTAAATAGGATTTTTATGAATCAATAATTATATTCACTTCATGTACATATTCCAGTGCACTGGCAAGAATTCCCGTGCAACCTCTTGCTTCTCCTGGCGAACATCTTGGTGGCCTTCTCCTTCGCCCTGGCCCCGGTGCTGGGCTGGGGCCGCTACGAGACCTTCGAGTTCGGCTGCACCGTGGCCTTCCACGACGCCTCCATCGCGGTCAGAAGTTACGTAATAGCCCTCTTAATCAGCGTTCTAGCACTTCCCTTGGCAATCTGCATCTACTGTTACGTCCGAATCACAATTTTTGCATACGACTCCAAGCTGAGACTGCTGAAGATCCGCGAGGAGGAGCAACAGGAGCAATTGGATGCATTATGTACTGATGATTCCAAGAAAATTGCTTTGGAGAAGACACTAAGGGCTCCCAAAGCTACTTTTCGGACCAATACGAGGACTTCCTTAATGACTTCTTTATCCCTGGTGGACAGACGACTCACCAGACTCACCTTCTTGACGGCAGCCTCTTACGTAATCATGTGGACCCCCTTCGCCGTGCTCAGCATCTGGGAGACGTTCTACCCTCCCAAACTCATTCCTTCGGGTCTCAATCAATATTTGTGATCAAAATTTATCGAAAGTAATTGATTTTTGCGATTTGAATCAGGTTTCAGAGTGATTTCGTCGCTGTTCTGCAAGTCGGCGACGGCGGTGAACCCCTTCATCTACTTCTTCATGAGCGCCGGCTTCAGGGAAGACCTTCTCTTCCTTACAAGACGTTTCTTAGTCCGCATGAGACTTTCTAAACTGCCATCTGTCACTCACGGTAATTAATTGAAAATCTTGTTATAACATTTATTGAAGTGCTTTTTTAAAGACAATAAAGGTACTAAATTTTTGTGTTTTTTTAGGCGTGGTGTCGCCGTTGGCGCCGTTGACGGCGGTGCCGACGCACGTCTCGGGCGAGTCGAGCGACGACAGATTGTCGACGAGCGTCTCGTGCAGGTCGGTGCCCGTCCTCGTCCTCAACAAGGACCACGAGCACACGCTGAGGATGTGCAGATCGGACGAGCTCTTTGGCAAGAAGCACTTCAGCCAAGACTTCAAGCCATGCTAAATCTTCCCTTTAATGCATTTTACGAGAGTCAATTACATACTACATATTTATCTCACATTTTCGAATTTTCTATGCATATTAAAGTGAATCGATATTGTATGTAGTTCCTACTCGTATATGTATACTACCTACATAGTTGATGTTTTGGTGTTTTGATCAGAATTGTCCCTATTCATTACGCCAAGGAGACTGAAAGCGATCTCTTATACATATGTAGCTGTTACATACCTTAATTCATTCGATGTCAAATGCAGATTTGTCCTCTTTCAACAGTCCATATTGTGAAAAGTTTTGATAACCGTAAAAATTCTATGTATAAATGTGCTTTGATGTGGACATGCAGTCACTGTATTTTTCTTTGACTGAAAATTTTAAGGAACGGAATGTATGTAAATATGAGTAAATTTGAGTAAAAGAATTTTCGAAAATGTTAGTAGGCGAGCTCTGAGCAAGACTCGCGTTGCTCTTGATCCCCCTCTTGTTGCTGCTGCTGGTGTTCCTCTTCTTCATGTTGCTCTTGCTGTTCTTGGTGTTGCTGCTGTTGCTGCTCCCAGTGCTGTTCCCATTGTTGCTGTTGCTGCTCCTGTTGCTCTTCCTCGTCCTGGATGAGCGATAGGTCCCAATCATATCTATTCAGCTTTACTGGGAACTCCTGCAGCTGTATTGCGCAGTAATTGAGTGTAGGGTAATCCTTGGAATTCAGACTGTGTCGATTGTGCACTCCGGCCTCCCTCCAATTACTGAAAACCCAATCAATCAATCAATTAAAGAAGTGATGATTAAGTCAATGATGGATCTGACCTGGCCAAAACGAATTGGTTTGGCAGATTGATGTAAAGCGTAAAGAGATTGTTGTGTTCGCTGAAGTAGACGTGCCACTGGATCCACGTCATGTGGCGCTTGTTCATGCTGTTGTGCATGTGCAGCCAGTCCGAAGTGACCAAACCCGGCACATAGGGGTCGAAATTGTCGCTGTCCAAGGAGTGGAACCAATCGAGAAAGTTTTTCCACTGCAAGGGATGCGGAGAGAAGGCCCAGGTTCCAACCAACTTGTAAAGGAAGGGCAAGTGGTCGTTCATGACCTCCAAGTCACTTCGCTCAGGCTTCTTGAACATCAGGAATTGACGCTACAAAATTTTTCATAAAACAGAAAATGTAGATCAGTTTGAATACCACAATTTTTATTAATAACATTTGGCTCTACCTGCAACGTGATGCCTGCTATGTCTGATCTGTTTCTGTAGTTGAACCAGGCCTTCCTGAGCCAGACATACCAGAAGGGCGAGAGCTCGATGTCGTCCTCGATGATCAGGCTGAAGCTGTTCAAGTCCGTCACGGGATACCACGCCTCAAACCAGGCTGCTCTCAATCCCTTGTTCACTGCGGCTATACGAGGCTTTACTGTGGATTTCGGGAAGGCAAGAGTGAAGTTCTTCGCCAATCTAGGGAGTAAAATAAGAGATAAAATTTATCGGGGTTAATATATTGTATAAAAAAGAGATTTTTAGATAGGCATCTTGTAGGTAAAATAGTTCTCAAATGATGAATAAAATGCGTCTAAAAGCGAGACGAAAATTGCAAATTGTGGCAAAAAATTCTGTTCTGACATGGCCAACGCGGAGAAGGTGGACTGGGCCGGGGCTCAGGCCGGCTACATTGTCTCTTCTGGCAAGCGCAAAATCATCTCAGTATGCTTTCATTTGTTGTTAGATGCTTTATTTTTCAATTGATTATGGCTTTGAATGACTTTTTGATTGCTTTCCATACAGAAAATTATCCTCCCATCGTCCAGAACCTGCTGACCGTGATGCAGCACATGCTCCAGAAGCACATCGACGAGCACATGAGCACACAAATTTAACAGATGTTTAAGTAGACAAAAAGGGAATATGTTATTTACTGGCATTATTGGGAAAAATGTAGATTTGTTTTGTACTGGAACGGGTGGCAAAGCGATCTCTTCCCAACTAGTATCAAATAAAGAAGGTAAAATATGGCCGGTGTCCACACACATATAACGTAATGCACACGTAATGGCCGATTATTCGACTAATTCGACACACTTAAAAATATGTTCTTTCCTTGACCCAAACTTTTTCGCGCCATTCTGAAGCTTTTTGGCGCCTTTCCTCTTCGTTTTTGCTGGTCACACGCGCGGCTTTCCCGCGCGCAATTTGAAGACACCAAAGCAGAAGTTTCGCCGGAACACGCGTCTCTTTGTGGGGCACAGCAGCTTCCCAAATTGATTTTGTTCAAGCTGTTAGCACTTGGATCCGGACTTTTGCTGCGGCACAAAGCAGCAATGAGTGACCATGAAGAACGAGGACAACGAGGAGAGGATGTGGAGCCACGCGGTCGACCGGGCCAAGGCGTAGAGCTCACCTGCATCTTCTGTCACGGCCCCATGACCGACACGCACATCTACACCAAACATCCCAGTAATTACACATAATAATCCTTTAATTTAAGTCCCCTTTTTCTTAATTGTCGTTTCCATTTCTTTTCTCAAAGTGGGTTATCTTCGAATCGTCCAGAATCAGCTGCTCGTGATGCACCAGATGCTCCAGATGCACATCGAGCAGCACGATAAGAACAAGCACAAGGACGACAACAACGTCGATGTCGGCTACGACAACAACAACGAGAACAACGGCAAGAAGAAGAGGAAGAGGAGCAAAGAGAACAGCTCCAACAACAACAACAACGTGGACACCGACAACAACGAGGACGTCGGCAAGCAGCAGAAGAAGATGAGCTGCTCCAACGAGACCGGCGGTCAAGGCAACAAAGAGAACAACGGGAATCAGAGACAGAGCACGATCTCAGACATCATTTACACAGACAAAGAGCTGATGACCTGGGCAAACCAGTGCGAATATCAGTGTCGTATTTGCCAAAAGATGTACAACAACCGTCACTCACTGCTCCATCACATCCCCTGCATTCATAAAATGAACAGAAAGGAATATGAAAAAGTCCAAGGAGCGATTCTCACCAAGGAGAAGAAACACATTTGCTCCGTCTGTCGCAAGCAAATCAAACATAGCAGAGAGAGTATGAAGAACCACATGAAGAAGATGCATGATTTGGATCTCGCTGACTACTTCAAAGTCTACATCAAAGGCCATTCTGACGCAAATTCTGGCGAAAGTAGTCGAATTGGCAAAGGAGTGGAAAGAGCGGTCATTGGATCCCATCGATTGAAAGACGCCCAACACAGTCCCAGACGTGCTGAACATCGCGAATTGGCTGAGCCCAGAGCGAAGAAGGTGAAGAAAAATCCAGAGACGACTGCAGACGACCAATCGACCATCTGGAGCAACCGATGCGAGTACAAGTGTCAATTGTGCCAAAAGCAGTGCAAAAACCGCAATTCCCTCTTCCATCACGTCGTCTACTTCCACAAACACTCTTTGCGCAAGTACAAAAGGCGGTTTGGAGGCATGGAGAGCAGATTGCAAATGCACAAATGTCGCATCTGCAAGGAGGAGGTCCAACATTCGCGGCAAAATCTCAGAGAGCACTTGAGAGCACACCAAATGACGATCCACGACTACCACAAGAAATTCGTTGTCAAGAGAAGCAGCGAATCCAAGTCATACGGCAACAATGGCGACGGCAGTATTAAGCAAATGGCTGGTGCTTCGATGGAGTCGCGGAAAGAGAACAGAGGAGAGAAAGAGGAGGAGAGAGGTAAATTGTCGACAAAAGGAGAAAAGAAGACGATAAATGTCGCTAAAAAGAGTACTACTGCGACCAAGTCAGGAGAAAAGAAGAACGGAGAGAAAGAGGAGGAGAGAGGTAAATTGTCGAAAAAACTAGAAAAGAAGACGAAAAAAGTCGCTAAAAAGAGTACTACTGCGACCAAGTCAGGAGAAAAGAAGAATGGAGAGAAAGAGGAGGAGAGAGGTAAATTGTCGACAAAAGGAGAAAAGAAGACGATAAATGTCGCTAAAAAGAGTACTACTGCGACCAAGTCAGGAGAAAAGAAGAACGGAGAGAAAGAGGAGGAGAGAGGTAAATTGTCGAAAAAACTAGAAAAGAAGACGAAAAAAGTCGCTAAAAAGAGTACTACTGCGACCAAGTCAGGAGAAAAGAAGAATGGAGAGAAAGAGGAGGAGAGAGAGAAATTATCAAGAACAGTTGAAAACAAGAAAGTAAAGGACACTGAAACAACTAGCAATGCTGATGAAGTGGTAGAAGAAGCAGTGAGCAAGACGTGGATGAACGGCTGCATCTATTCTTGCAGATTTTGCCGGGAAAACGCGAAAACTTTCGAGTCAAGATCGCTTGTCCGTGCTCATTTGATCCACGCTCACAACAGCCACGATTTGAATCAGGCCGACGTGGATTTGAACTACCACATTTGTCACATTTGCCACGACATTTTGATCCGTGAGCAAGAGTGCATCACGGATCATCTGAGAAGTGAGCACGATTGCTCGCCCCAAGATTACTTCCAAAAATACATGTCTTAAAGAATCAGTGAAAAGAAGGAGCCAGCACAATAGAAAATGCCAAAAGGATTCATTGTACTTTGGATTAAAGTACTTTTTTGTGTTTGTTGTTCTGAGTCGTTTCATAGAATATTCTCTGATCATTTCGAGAAGGACGCGAATATCTTGGAGAGTATATTTATATCAAATTATATGCACTAAGGTGAAGTTGGTTTGCATGCAAAATGAAAAGTATCCTATACTACATAGTAGAAGGTGCAGATCGAGTTAGAAGAGCACATGATAAGAGAATGAAGTAAAAGGGATGAAAAAAGCACCAGAAAATACTCTCAATTTCTTTAAATATTAAAGAATCAAAAAAGTAATCTTACTTGACACAATCGTCGTAGTGTCCGCCGATGGACTTGTCGACGTGGATGTGCAGGTCGAAGAAGTGCTCGTCGCTCTCCATCTCCGTGTCCCTGATGGATCTGAGCAACCGCGCCAAGGAGTTCGGGCGGTTCATGGTCAACACGATCACCGTCAAATTGAAGTCCCAAGTCGACTCTGTCTCCAACAACGACTTGTTCACTGTGCTTTTTGCCATTTCAATTGAATTTGACATTATTATCAGAGTTGATATTAAGGCTAAATAGGGTCTCATTTTGATTTTCGAGTCTTTTTTCTTGAAGAAACACGGATTTGCGGCTAATTCTCGTCACTTCTGACTTGCTTCCGGACTAATAAGTGCACGAACCTACTGAGAGGGTGTTGTGGCAGGTGAGGCTGATTTCACTGCGTTTTCCACTACCTTTGTTGCCCCACCAGTGCATTTTCACTTTTGCACTACTATTGTAGTGTTGCTACACATTTGCACTATAATGCAAACAACAGGTTTGCATTTTGCGAAACTCTGCATCGACCCCCTGCTGCCACTGCAGTAGAGCATGTGATGATGTTGATTAATGTTGATTTTTACAATAATGAAGTAGATGCTCTGTATATACTCGTAAAGGGCTAGAGAGAGGAGGCAAGATTACAGAGAAGTCAGACAAAAAATATGCATGGATGAGATAAAACGTGGAAGATTTTTGATTTATTTAGTGACCATTTTCCAGAGATTTTTAACGCCTGCTTTCACGTAAGTCTGAGGTTAGTGTTCAGCAAAGTAGAGATTGTACGAGCGAATTTCCATTCAACATCAAGTCTAAGAAGGGCCTATGTTTAAAAGAGCTTTTTTGTGCCATTTTTTGTTGTTTGTCTATTATAAATTCAATTTTCAAAGACCTAAAGTGATTAAGTATTAAGTGCACTAATAGGACGGTTTAAGTAGTGAGTTTGACTGGCAGATATCCACTCTTAGCACCGACCACACTGGCCTCTGTATCAGGAAACTTGTCGAAAGGTTCATCCAATGCCTGGACCCCGCCCTCATCATCGATTCTGAGAGGATAGGGCAACATGTGAACCTGGCTGAATTGAGGCTCCTCAGCAGTGTACAATTCCCAGAAACCCTCAGTCACTTCTCTGACCTTTGACAAGCACTCATCCGAGAGAGGATCCAAGTAGCTTTCATCGAAGCCACCCAGATGAGCACTCCATAGAGCCACTCTGTAAGTGTGTACTCCTCCATTGGCATTCTCGTTGATGTGATCCGGCTGGAAGGCGCCAATGGCGATTTCCGTGTCTCTGTTGCCTCCCATCGACCGTTGATTGATGTTGGCCGAGCCAATTAAGACGTATTCGTCGTCCACAATGGTCATTTTGGAGTGCACATAGACAGGATGGCGTCTCGAGGCGTGGACGCGGCGCACCGATTCTGGGGTCTCTTCAGAAAGTTCTGGAAGCTCTAGATCTGTTCCCTCTCTCTTGCCTAGACAGTAGAAGTTCAAGTAGTCCGTGGGCCTCGTCTCCAAGTTGTGCTCCTTGATGGCTCTGGCAATGGAGGCGTACATGCTCTGCATGGTTCTGTACTGCCAGAAGAGAATCTCCTGAATGGCAGCAGAGGCAGGGTCTCCCTCAGGGAACATGGGAATGAGCACATAAACCTTGAAGGGTTCATGCAATGCAATTTTCTCGATAATGCGCTCAACCAGTTCCTGAGGCACAACGTGCATTGACAGAGTCTCGTTGTCGTTTTGCCAAGCGTAGGCTGAGCCCAAGAAATACTGATTCTCCATGTAAATGAAGCGTTGTGCACCTCTGATTCGTTCCACCAAACACCGCATGATCGAGTCCTCCACCAACTTGCCTCCCTTGCGATGCAGTCTGTGGTGTCGATCGAGGTCGAAGAGACAAGAATCACTGGTGATCGATCTGAACATCTGCACTGTCCAAGGATTTTCGGGAGAACTGATGGCATTCGTGTCGAAAGTGTCGGAGTCCAGACGGAACAAGTGATGCATGTGATCGTCGGCCTGGATCTGCCAACGCTCCTCGAAGTTGTGCATCAGCTCCAATGCACCGGGGCCCTCCACCTTGGCGTGGCAATCTAATGAAAAAATAAATTATTTTTCACATTAAATACAAAAATTGTTCTTTTTTATTTCAAACTACTCAATTGATTACTCACCATGCCAAGGTTCCCTGGGTCCGGTTTCCTTGGTGACCCCTGGAACGATGTTGTTGTAGAAGTCATTGGCGTGAGCAGTGCCAATCGTGGCCCATAATTGGAACTCTGGCGTGTCATATCTGCCGTCAGTAATATCCAGGCCCCCCACAAATGCCACAAGTCGCCTTTTCTCGTCTTCGCCTTCGATTGGCGCATCCAGAATCACCGTTTTTTGGTGATGCGTGTAGAATGTGGCCACGAATTCGGATGCCAAGGCATCTTTGCGCTTTGCTCTCGAGACCAACACACATTTGACATTGGGCACGTCGGCAAAGAAGCTGAATGTGGCCTCGTCATGCGTGCCCATCAATCCCGGACTCCCTTCAGTGCTGAGCTTCTCGTTCCACACCAACAGCAACACCTTCACGCCCGACTCGGCCTTCCTCCTCAACAACTCTCCTATGATGGAGGCCGAATTGATCTCCTCGTCCTCGCTGCTCCTCACCAGCTGGATTTCCGTGAACACCGACCAACCCGTGATGTAGATGAAGTGCTGCGCCTCCTCTATGCAGCGGTAAAGGTCGTCCCAGGCCGAAGGAGCCGCATAAGGCTCACCCGAGGCCAGCGTCATGCCCTCAAACTAGAAGATTTATTCAAAAAAAAAAACAAGATCATATCAAAAAATCCAAAAAACTTGTGATTTATCAAGTGAGATCAATACTCACAACAGAAAGTTGGGGCGTATGGGCATCCTGATAAAGCACGACCTGATTGTTCTCCACGGCCTCGGAGTAAACGTTGTTGACCACGAGTTTGTCGGGACCGTCGACGGTTTCCTTGGATTCCTTGGGGAAATATTGGATTTCGAGGCGAATTCGACCCTGATCGCAGTTCCCGTGCAATTTGAACCACTCCTCTATTTTGTGGCCCTTCATGATCCGCTCGCAGCTGATGTAGACCTCGCCCAGGGTCTCGGCGCCCACGTGCTCCTTGTCCTTGACCTTGACGCAGAGCTCGGGGCAACGGTGGCACACGGGCACCACGAACAGCTCGTTCCACACGGGGTTAAGCTCGTTGGCCACGAACTTGGTCTTCAGCAGCTTGGCGGGGCCCAACGCGGCCGTCACGTAGGGGTCCGTCACGTCGCCCGCGTCCACGTTGAAGAAGGCCGTGTCCGTGTCCGGCAAGTCCTCCGCGCGCACAACCAACACCTGCAGCTCGCCGTGCAGAAACGGCAGCTGAGAAACGTCCGTGGCTCCTTCATCCACTACAATACATCAAAAAATGGCATTAATAATAGTTGTTCAAAATTATTCAAAGAATTTTTCTTATTAGTCACTTTTTGAACTTTTATCACAAACATTCGTTAAGTGACTCACCTTCGTCGCCGCCCTTGACGCACGAGAGAACCGCGCCCATTCTGCTTACACTCTGTTTATGTACTAATTATGTAGAAGATTCCGCAAATACAGCAGTAAATGAAATGGCCTAAAAGTACCTTTAATGACTTACTAATTGGCTTGAGATCACTTAAAAGATTTGTATAAAGTGGAAGAAGTGTGCCTTAGAAGTGTTCACGCATGACTGAATACATCAATTTACTTGACTTTTACCACTACCAGTACTTTCAATGTCCTATCCAGTCGACGTAGTAACAAGTAAAGTGTACTTGTGGCTTCGATAGTTATGTTTGGCTCCGTTTAGAGCAGTGGCCACAATAAACAAAGCCTTGGTGTATACAAATGCAGTACAATCAATTTGTACAGCAAGTTGTGTATGGCTTGAGGCCATGGCTTGAGGCCAGAGAGCCGCACCCACTGCAATAGTGCGTCAGTCGGCGCATGCGCAATATCAGGCCAAAAGTGACTGCGTCAATA
>JAOXNJ010213759.1:18996-33072 GCA_028566655.1 Metis holothuriae | reverse complement strand
ATACTAATTCAGTCTCAGTCACAAAATTTCGCTATTTCAACTAAACTTCATTAAATGTGACTAAATAAACCAACCAAAACTTTATTTTGTAAGTTTTTTTGTAATTTCTTCATAAATTTTTAATTACTTCGCGAATTAACCAGCTTTTTTACATCAAAGATGAATGTGCTCATCTCATTCAAACATTAAAATTACCCTATTATTCGCATTAGTGAGTAATACAAATGTTCCATGGCTTTTTAGCTTCTCGACAAAGGTTTCTTTCCCCCAAAGTTGTGTTCGATTTCCCAGGTAAAATGTAAAGAAATGTTACAGACAGTGAGTGATAAGCATTACTTTCTGTGAAGGCCAAATATACGATATTGTCCTCTCATCTTCCTTATTGAGTGAAAGCCCCCACGATGACAAATGTCATTTCCAAGAAGGACTTGTTTTCGACAACTCTGTCTTTCGGTCCCGAAAACCACAACTGCCTTTTCTCCTTTCTTCCCCAACATTACAACAATACTGGCATTGTCATGATAATACGAGCAACAAAAGTCTGGATCATCTCCGTATTGTGTTCCCAGTATAATAGGTATTAGGACACAATAATACAACTCCTTTCATTGTGGGACGAGTGTGTCTGTCCCTCGAGCTGTCATTGCATTGTGCGTCATTTGTGATTGAGCAGATGCCAGGGGCGCACGGGGTGGCCGGAGCTGCCCTGATACTTGCCGGTGTTGCAGGCGTAGATCCAGGTGCGGTAGTAGCACATGTGGCCGCCCAGGCCGGCGCCGCTGAACATCTTGTCCTTACTCCATCGGATAGCAGCTGCTTTCCAACCTTCAGCTCTGTAATGACATGTCGAAAGTTTTGTTCAAGAAACATCTTTCCAAGGATCGTTTTCCGACATGTTTCTCGTGCTTTCGACACGAAACAGTCGAGCACGATCGGCCAGCATCAATGTGTATTGGCCAAGGCAATATCAGAGATGATCTCTCATATCCGACCCACACAGAATAAGCCCAGCAGCAAGACAATCTTCATACACGCAAGTTCCTTGTACCTACATGCATTAAATATACGATCTATTGTATATTGTGACATCCTCAATAATGTACTCTATTACTACGTATAAAGGTAATAAGTGGTACTAATGTTTTATCAGTGACATTATTAGTGTTTCTATTCAATATATGCCATCTAAGTTTGTTCTGGTGGTCGCGTGACCAGTCGCTTAACAAAAAAGTACCTTATGTCAATCCAAAATGTCAGGCCAATAGGACCCAAATATGTACTGAAAATGTCGTTCCTCAAAACAACCTTTTTTTGTGTGTGTCACTAAAAAAAGAGAGAAGCTATAAATAATGCTAGTTTCCAAATGAAAAAGTGTGGTTATCGAAGCAATTCATTAGTATATCCTTGCTACAATATGAGAAAAGGTGTCTCTCTCTCCTTCTGAACTGTATCAGAATCGCCTGGGGCAATTATACATTATGCCCAAAAGCTATGATAATTGAAGTATGTAATAGTTCCACGTGTTCTGTGCTCACCTCTGCAGTTGCTGGTCTCACCTCTGTGACTGCCGGCTGCTTTCTCGACAATGCTTTCTCATCAGAGAGAGAGCGGCTTCCAGACCCCCGGCAATCCTTCAAATTGCGCACACCTTTATTCACCACGAATTTACATCATGGCCCAAAGCAAAGTGCTTTTCTGGCCACAAAACCCATTTTTTGAGCCTCAAACGACATTTTGGTTTTTTTTTGCCATTTCGTGCAATCTTGGCAATCTTGGCAGGCTCCAAATGACGCCCACGCCGTGAATACGACCTAGGGGCCTTGAGAAAGAGCAATAAAAACGCTTTTTACCACCGCCAAATGCACCTCTTTTGTTCTTAGACAAATCCTTTTATGCATGAATATTGAATTACAGGTGCTATTATTATTATTACTATTAGAGTTGGGCTTCTTTGCTCGTTCATAAAGTAGTAAATGTGAGGCCCAGTATTGTTTATGACGAGGCAGATCCTTTGTCAAGGAAAGGGAGCAATACAAAACTCCATTTAGGGAACAGATGTACTACATATAAGTGTCCTTTGTGAAAGCAAAGTTTGTTGTGTGTTCGACAAACACACAAGACTTTTTTTCTAAGGCAAAGGCACTCAACCACTCTTTCTTTCGTCCTTTGTCGGTTCTGCTCGGCTTTAATGGCTTTCAGCCACTACTCTCTGTAAAAAAAAGGCCAAAAAAAGGCCCCAAAAAAAGCCAAAAAAAGAAAGGCTCTTATTTCCGAAAGCTCTGAAGAGCCTGAGGACTTGGAAACAAAAGACGCTGGTCTCACTTTCAACTCATCTTCTCATTTTAAAGAGCCTCTCTACTCGTACCTAAACATCTTTTTTTGCCACTTCACTAAGAGTACTATACCATTGCACCAGACATATTTCTCTTATTAGTGAGAATGTGTTTTATAAGGTTTTTGTATTGGGCTTTAATAAAGCTTTTTTTGCAAATATTCAATAACTGCAAGATATATGTATCAATTGTGCATATTTGGAAGTAGTACCGCGAAGTTGTTTGGCGAAGCAAAAGTCCGAGAAAGGGATGCGCAATATGCCAGTAGTTGTTTGCTGACCCCTTTCGCATCTGCTCTACATATCCACAGAACTTTGTACAACTTTTCTTTTATTCATAGGCAGCTCTATGCTGTAACATTTGGTGTAAACTGTCTATTGTAATGCGAGTTGCACTTGTTATTACAGGGATGAGTAGAGATTCTGTGCTATTAAAACCATTGGAGTGTATTACGTAAAGGTGGTCAACATGGGGGTCAGATTGGATGAGACTTGAAAGAGAGATGAGGAATGAATTTACATAATTATTACAGTTCCTACACTTTGTTTGTACCTAAATCTCGAGAGATCGAATGCAACACCACTCAGACAATTATGCACAAATCACGCAATGTCCTTGGTTCCAGCCCCAATATCTTCTTGATTGGGTCATTAATTATCTTCCTAATTGCATTTTTACTTGCACTATATCAATTTAGTCAATTGGCATTATTAGGGGTAAGAATTGCTTTCCTTCCAAAGCTCTTAATAGTATTTGAGTTCGGGGATCGAGAGATCGATTGAGTGGGGGTCGACTTGAATGAGCATACGGGGTTTTGATGAGCGACTGCCTCTATATACCTAGAATGGCTAAAATACGTATATGAAGTGCCTTAAATATGTACGTTGTAGCACATTTTCCTCAACAAAATTTGCGAATTTTGGCAAAATTCATGCGTCTCTTCGGGTGACTGCATAGGGCGCGATGTTGTCGTCGGTGAGGTGCGCGGTGAACCGCACCACGGTGCTGGCCGGCGCCGAGGTGGTGACCAGAAGGCGCTCTTCGGTGCCAAAACCCTTGGCACCGAAAGGCGGCACCGGTGCCTGTTTTCTTTGGATCGTCGCATAAAGTTGATTGCTTCCGGTCACGTGACCCGCCACGTGATGCAGCTGGCGCCGCTGCTCCACCAGCTGCACGTCCTGCGTGGACTCCACGGTCTCGCCCAGCTTCGGCACGGCGCCGTAGCCGCGACCCTCGACCACTCCCGTGACATTGTCTATTAGTGAATTTTAAGGTTTTCATGCTTTTTATTGATAATTTTGATTGATTTTGAATCTAATTGATGTTAAGGAAGAGTTGTGTACTTCGTCTGAGACAGAGACAGAGTCCGAATGATGCTAGAACCAGACATAAGGATGAGACGAGGATGAGCAGAGAGGAGCGGACGCCCAGTCTTCTCAATAATCTTGACACCAACAATTCTTTGTTTTGGGCATCGCGAGCTCGCGCTGCGTCAGACATTACCTCTGACAAGGTCGTTGTGGTGTATCTATTAAACAATCATAAGAATACTTAAGTAAACGATTGATTGATTGATTAATTGGAGTTGATTGAATATTCAATCACTTTTGTGAAGCGTGTCCGGCGTGGCTGTGCGCAGTGACCCTCAGATGGTAACGCGTGGCCGGCGTCAACCCGCGGATGCGGAACCAGTCTTGCGGCATCAGATTGTTTGTCACTGCAATATTCGTACATTTTTATTGAAAGATCATTACAAAATTTGAAAATAGAACAATTAACAACTTAATTGTTCTATGTTTTACACATTTTATTAAGTGAAAAAAGTTATTTTTTAAATTACCAGTGATCCATCTGCCGGCGGAAGCGAGTCTGTATTCCACGACAAAGTTGCCAATGTCGCATCCGTTGTTCTGCCACAAGTAAAGCCTGAGGTCGACGCTGCTGACGTTGGGTCTGACGAACTTGTCGGAGTCGGCGGGGGCCGCGGGTCTGGCGCCGCGGGTGCGGACGGTGAGCACGTCGCTCATGGGCCCGGCGCCCAAGTTGTTCATGGCCAGGACGTAGACGTGGTACTCGTGGCCGCAGAGCAACTCCTGCAGTCTGTGCTCCCTCGTATGCCAGCTCACCTCCTCCTGACTCCAGTCCCCGTACACGTCCTTGTGGCTGACCACGAACTCCTGCACCGGCGAGTGTCCGTCGTCCAGCACTTGCCATCCGATGAGAATCGAGTTGGACATCCTCTGGAGCACTCTTACTTCCGGTCCAGAAGGAACTCTTTGTAAAGCCACATGATGCGAAATCGTGTCTGTTCCGAACCCGTTCTCCACCAAACAAGTGTAGTTGCCCTCGTCCCTCGAGGTCACGTGGGACAACTCGACGTTGACGTTGCTCATCTTCAGCATGGGCTGGCCTCTGAAATACCATTGACGTCGCAGAGGATTCCCCACGGCCTCGCACGAAAGACTCAGTCGATCCAGTTCGCGCACGAAGCGACGACCGCCCCACGCAACCACTCGGGCAGGAACTGCAACAAGATCAACCACTTGCCCATCGTCAATCTCGCCAAACCGATGTTTGAAGTTGATTTAAGACTTACCCTGATAACGCGACGGGGTTTGCGTGATGACAGTCGAGCTCATGCCCTCGCCGGCGTCGGTCACGGCGGTCACCCAGAACTGGTAGGGCTCGTCGGGTGTCAAGTCGTTGATGGTGGTCCAGCGGGTCGACGAGGGGTGCGAAAACTTCAAATGGGCTCTTGACGAAGGGCTTAAACCTCTGAAAAAACAATTTTCAAGGTGATTTTGGGCCATTTTTATGTTATTTTGGAGTTTTTTAGGTACCTGGCATAAACGTGATAGCGTTGGATATGCCCGTTGTTCTCCTCGGCCTCCATCCAGCTGACGGTGACGGCCTTATCCGAGCGCACCAACGCCTTCACCTGCGCCGGCGGACCCGGCACTACAAATATTGTCATTAATAAAAAGTGTTCTTACTTTAGCATTTTTACTTTTAAATTAAGCAAGAAATCCACTAGCTGCAAAAAAGTGCTCAAGTTGGGCGTAATGACGAGAATCCGGTGGATATAACATAGCTTAATAGACGACCCGTCGCCAACTTCGGCTATATATGTAGTCGTTGAAAGCTGGCATTTCCTTACAATCTGTCCAAATGTATAGTCGTTATAAAAAGGGATCGAGATATATATGGTGTGGTGTGTGTCTGGGGTTTAGAGCAATAACGAGCTGTAGAAATGAAGAAAGTTTTGCCACTCCCAGCGAAGGCAGTTCTCGTTGGTGTGCGTCGGGCCGGAAGCGATGGCGTCCCACTACTAAAGCACTTTATTCTAGTCCCAGAAGCTACTATTATTTGCACTACAACTTGTGTTATTACGAGTGTAATGGCCAGAAGTACATCTGCTACTAGTGTTGCTCAGCCCTGAAATATGGCCTCGCGCCCCACTGAGCCCCGCGAAACGACCCTAATGCAGGATGTTCACCGTCGCTGTGGGTCTTGCAGAAGAGGATGGAGGACATGTCGCCGTCGCCGGCGTCGTTGAAGGCCAGCACCTGCAGGCTGTAGTTGGCGAACTTGTCCAGGTTCTCCAGAACGGTCGTCAGCGTAGACACGCGGCTCATCTTGGGCAGGGGGAGGTGCGACATGGGCACGAACAGCGGTTGAGGCGCATACAGTACCTATTATCATCATATGATTTTGTATCAAAATTTTTGAAAAATCAAGTTTTTTCTTAATGTTGAGTCTAATCATGTATTTTATCCACCTTGTATCCCTTGATAATGCCGTTTCTTTGGTCGAGATCGGGCGGACGCCAGCTGAACTGGATGCTGGTTGAGGAGAGCGCCGAGCACCGCGGATCCTTCGGAGGGGCCGAGGGGCCTATAAAACCAAAATTGTTGCTTTGAAAAAGTGATTTTAATTGATTTTTCATCATTTTTTCACTTACGGTCCTCGCTGGTCCTTCCCTTGCAAGGCTTGGAGAGCGGCCCCTCTCCCTCCTTGTTGACGGCCTGCACGACGACCTCGTACTCGGTGAACTTGAGCAGCTTGGAGAGAACCACGTGATGCGTTTCGGCCCGATTATCGTGCTTGACGCTTTCCAGGAACTTGAAGCCGTTTTCGCCCAGGGCCCTGAAGCCCAAGACGTAATGCGTGATGGGGCCGTGCCTCAGGAGGGGCTCGGGGTCCTCCCAGGTCACCTCGAGCTTGGTGGAGGACACGGCCGTCAGGCGAACGCTGCGAGGCGGACCCCCGGGACGCTCTGAACCCGTCAGAAACTGCGAAAAAAAGAACTTTTATTTACTTTGAATCCACAAAATATGATGCAAAAATTGATACAGATCAACTTCGAGGAGGAGGGGCACTTCACCTGCACGATGCTGGGCTCCCTGCTGCGTCCGAGCTGGTTCTCGGCCAAGACGCGCAACTGGTAGACGGTCCAGGGCGTGAGGCCCGTGACCAGCGCCTCGTTCTGGCTCGAGATCCTCGAGATCGGCGTGGGGTGCCAATTCTTTTCTGCTTTCATAAAAAAAAAGAAAATTTAATAAACTAAAGAATTAATAAAAAAGGTGTTTTTATAGGACTATCTCTATGGGTTTTCCCTGGGAAATTCTAGGGAAAGTACATGATATACCTATCCTGTTATTGTGGTTGCTGGTCCCTTGTTTTCAAGCCATCTACCTATTTAGACGGCCTTGGATCCAGCCTTAGAAAGCCTTTGTGCCAAACAAGGCCCTATTTACCACCATAGCTCTGAGTGCCTAAATACAGAGAAGTGATACTTTGATACTTAAAATGGCTAATGCATTTACTACTTTTGTGAGATGCCACGTAGGTTTTGTGGTGCAATAAAGTAGGTAGAAGTGGATTATTGCGAGGCAGCCAGTGTTGCCCTTAATGTGCTCCTTCGACTTGGTGAGGCTGTACAAGTTGGCCACCTGCTTGCCCAGACAGAAGTGGCTCCATCCATTAGCCACTTTTATTGTTATGGGCCCAATGAATGTTTGGCGACCAACTCCATTAATGTAACATAGAACACAGCCAATAGCAACTAAAGCCCCACTACTAATAAGACTACTATACCTAGTAATGAAGCTATTGCTATATTAACTATTATGGCGGTCATTGTTGGCGCCATTCGCAGAGGCGTCATTCATTAGTGGTCGCCTTCATTGCGGCTAAAAAAGTATTAGCTAGGCCTAATGTGCCTTATAGAAGTACTTATGTACACCCTATACTTTATGCAGTAAGTGACTGTAGTAGTTTTTTGCTGTATAAAGATCAAAAGAAAGTTCTAGAAAGTGAAAACAAGGCCACACTTGAGGAACATATTTTGAGTTTCTCAGGGGAAATCTGTGAATTGACTGAGTGCCTTTTCCCTAAGTGTTTCGTTCCCAAGATAGATGGATTGTTGTTTTGCAAAGCGGCCTTCTTTTGATGCCTAGAGCTCTTTCATTCTCAACCTTTTGTGCCTCTCTTTCTCCAACATTGTACGGTTTATTTCGCATCAGAGTTAGGTTTCTTCTCGGTTTGTTTGTTGCCCCAGAATCCACCTTGAATAACGGCAAAGGGGCTCATTTGCATTTGAGAGGGAGCCGAAGCACTTGCTGCATTGGTCAACTTTAATAGCACTTCTAAGCAGCCCACAATGAATCCCTTTGCCCAAGTCCAAATAAACATTTGGGGCCCAAAATAAGTTAGGAAGAGTTGAAAGGATTCCGTGGGCCATAATGGCCTTGCCTAAAACCACCTTCTACCTTAGCTTTAATCGGGCCCAAAAACATTAACGGATTCAAAGAGATGGTAAACGCACTTTAAAAAAACAGAAAGCAGTTTGTTTACTACCTTTATTACTTTCCCTTTAAAAACTTATTTTATAGCTTTTTAAAAACTTATTTTATTTAAAGTTGATTTTTATTAATTAAACATTTCTTTTCAGAACATACTATTTTTAGTGTGTGAAACTCTCTTTCGAATTCCCTGACAATGCTCATTGTATCCAATTGCAGCTTTCTCTCTGGCCCAGTGTTTACTACGTATGTACTACTACCTCTTTGTCGACTGAAATCCCCACAACTTCTCGTATACAGCGCCAGTTGATCTCAGTAACTTGTGTAGTGGGCTTTCTACAATTGTCTGCAATCGACGTGGCTCAAGTGGCTTGCATTGTGGCTTGCCAATAGCACACAAAGCAAGTACAATGGAAGTGCTCAGTGCACTCATGCATGACAAGGCCCTACTTATACTGTTAAGTAAAGAGTCGTCTCAATGCTCATTCCGTCCTGATTGATTGCTGAGATCTAGGTGAAGCAATGCTCAATCTCTGCTGATTGCTTTCCCATTTTCATCACCATTAACAAAGTTTTCTCCAAGCCTCACTCATGTGTCTCCAATAATCGACAATTATTACTGGCTAACCTGATGGATGGCTCCAATAAGGAGGAGGCGTTAGCCAATCACTACTACTTCATTATAAATGCACGCTTTTTTAAGCGATTTTCTAAGCATTTTCTTGTCATTATCAATTGTTTTGTCCATTTTCAACTTATTTTTATCTTCTTTATAACAAACATTATTATCGGTGTTCATCTTACCTCCGAGTCTTCTCCACTGCACTATGACTCGCTCTACTCTGGGCGAGGCGTGCTCGAGGGTCCAGCCCACTCGGGCCTCTCTGCTGCCCACGTCCAAAAGAGTCACGTTGCCCGGCGTCGGCGGCGATTCTGTCAAAAAACGTAAAAATAATCATCAAAATTTTATAAAATAATATTTATTGTCCATTTTTTGAACTTGAATTTTTGTTAGTGCAAAAAGTTCCAGAAAGGTTCGAGAAGCTAACCCCAGATGGAGACGTCGATGGTGAAGTGGGCCCTTCCATAGTCGTTCTCTGCTCTGCAAACGTAGCGACCTGCGTCCTCGTCGTGCGTGGCGTCGCGTATTAGCAGACGCGAAGTGACTCTGGCCAAATCGCGAATTTCGGTGGTGGACGAATGACCTGAACGAGTTCTGTAAGCTTGTCCATCTTTCTGCCAAGCTATTCTGAAATTTTACCAAAAGAAAGCACTTAAAAAAGCTTCAAAATGAGCACCATTATAAAGCATCTTTAACTTTTTTGCAAATTTTATAAATAAATACGATAATTAGTTAATTAGTTAGTGCATTACGTGATGTGTCCGTCTCCAGTGGCCTCGCACACGAGTTCGACCGGTTCGCCCTTCCTCCCCGTCACAGGTCCGGCGTGGTCGACGACGAACTTTGGAGGAGCTATTTCGCCAAAAATCATATAACAAACTCGAAATTTTAGTAAAACACAAATTAAAGTTCAGTTTTAAAGGAAGAATGATTGTTTAGTAAGTTTTCTTGTAAACCGTGAACGGTGAGAGTTGCGGAGGCGACCAGGTCGTCGCCGACGCCGTTGGCGGCCTCGCACACGACGACGCCCTCGTCCCGCTCCTGCACGCGCTGGATGAAGAGCGAGCCGTTGATGAGCACGCGCGCGTTGCCCGACAAGGGCTGCGGCATCGACACCAAGTGCTGCTCCGGCAACACCACCAAGGACGACGACGACTTCGACTCCGGCAACAACGGGGACGCCATGGAGCCCGCCGTCCCCGACTCTGAGAACATTTGCATAATTGAGCACACCACCACTACTACCTGAACAACGGACACGCCTACCTCATTACTTCTCAACACATGTACTACTCGTACTGCACCTTGTTGTCATTCTACTCGTTGGTGTCGTACTACTCGTTGTCCCAGTTCTACTCGTTGTCGCCGTTGTTGATGTCGTGAGAGGAGCGCAACGTGGTTTGCTGTTTCTCGTACTCGTCGAGATTGGTTTTCGCTCCAATTTGCATCGCAGTGCGCACCAGCAAAAGCACGAAAAATCAGCCAGATTGAAGTACTACACACATCTAGAACAATGTACAAGACCTACAAGGCAAATATTGCTGCCATTGTTGCCAATAAAGGGCCTTATTTGTTAAAGGTTCTATAGTAAAAGTGATAAAGGTGCAGGGGCGAGAGCAATAACAGTAAAGGTAATGGAAGGTGATGGAGGTGGCACATCAGTAACGAACATTGCAAATAAAGTAGCAAATATAGGTAAAATAGAAAGCAGTGCATTATTGTTGTTTTACATAAAGAATGCAATAATGAAGTTGGACAGGAGGAAAGACATTATTTGTCGCATTATGAAGGTTCTACCTACATTTCCTCCCTTATTAAAGTGCCCGAGACACGCGAAAGAGAGCAAGAATGTACTTCTATCAATAATGAAGTATGTAATATGAAGTTGTACCTACATGTTTTTTGAGTGCTCATTTTTTGAGTGCTTGGATGTTTGGAAAGATTGTTTATGTTTTGGAGAGAATGAGTGTGTGCAATCTTGGTTGCACTTCTGTGGACGTGGTGGTCCGCATGAGTGCGCTGCCTCCCACTCACTCAATTAAGCCTCCATCTGCATGTCAGACGCGATGGATGAGACACACATTACATCTCCACTTTGCATCTTACTATTCACATCTCTCCATACAAAATGGGGTCGAAGCTTCAATTTATCAGTTTTTTCCTATTTTTCCTCTTTTTCCTCTCCTCTTTTTATCCATTTTTTGTACTAGCTACATTGTGCGTATCAGCACTTGTAAGTGGAGAGCGATAATTGGCTTTCTTTGTCACTCGGCGGCTTTCTTCCTTGCTCCCCAATTGAAGACGAGTCAAGTGGAACTGAGCGAGTCGAGCCGAACAATTCATTCCGACCTTAATGAAAGTTAAGTTCTGTAAAGGTCTTTCTAGCTAGCGAAAACTTTTCCTAATAACAAAGTTGGACAAATTTGTGCACTTTTTTCTTAGTACTTCCTATTTTTTTGTGTTTTTTCTTGAGTCTACACATATGTATAAAAACTTCCGCTTGATTTGAGTTCCTTACTCCCTTTTTTATTTACTTTCTAGGAAAAGTGACTCGTAATGCATTAAAGTAAGTACTCTTAAAATATGTATAGCGTGAATTGTGACAGATCAACATTTCGTTCCGTCAAATTCAAGTGCTACTCGAGTCCTAAACATGTAATGACAAGTCGTCAGAAAAAAAAACCGTCTTGGTGAACTCAAAAAAGGCAAAGAAGAAGAAGTCGTTTGGGCAAATGTCACTCTAAGAAGTCGTTCATTCTTTCTTGGCGAAAAAAGGAGAGAAAGCAGGTCCAAAATTGTCGCTGAACTTTTATTAAAGGTGCGAAAAGTGACAGTCCGGGCCCCAAGCCTCATTTCCGGACCCAAGTGCTAACGAGCTCTTCCAAGGCACCAGACACTTATCTGAGCCTTTTTGTAGTAAGAATGTTGGAAAAAGTCCTTTTTTAACACTTTTATGTATAAAAAAGAGTAAATTTTCATTGAGTTCTGTAATAAAACTTGTCTTTTTTGCACTCACTTTTGCGAATGATCTTCCAGGTGAGAATGGGGTCCGGCACGCCGGAGACGCGGCACGAGAAGAACACGTCCTGACCCTCCACGACGAATTGGTCCTTGGGCCGAGAAATCCACTCGGGGGGCACTACACATTTTAATTAAAAAAAGGGCAATAATTATTAATTAATGCCTTTTAATTGTCTTTTAATTAAGGCTTAATTACATCCATTTTTGAGTAAAGTCAGATTAGGGGCCACTTTATAAGGCAGTGCCTGGCTGCAGTGGTGAACTTGAGGTGCAGTAATGAAATTGGTGCTTATAAAAAGGAAATGTGCTTTAAACAAAATGTTTCAGTATAAAAAGTTCGTTTTGATCATGCATCATGCCTTAGCTAATGAATACATACCGCGTGTCTTAGAGTCGATATCTTAAACGTTCTTTCAAAATGGTTGGGGTTAGTAGCTCTTTGTTAAAGTACTCGCCTTGCACGGTGAGCAAGGCGGCCTCGGCGACGGTGGCGACGGCGTTGGCGGCCACGCACGAGTAGTTGCCGGCGTGCTCCCTGTTCAGGGCCCGGATGGACAGCAGACTCGTGTACTCGTCGATGCGGCTCACCTTGACCAGGTCGTCGGAGAACACGGGCCTCGCGTCCCTCGTCCAGCCCAGGGTGAGCGGCCGGTCGCCCTCGCGCACCGTGCACACCACGCGCAGCCTGGCTCCCACGCTCAGGTTCCGCGGGAACGACAGCGACTCCAGCAACGGCGCCACTAATTGAGGTGTCGCATTTCTTACTAATCACTTTTTGATTATAGCCAGATTAATCAGCTAGGTGATCATTTAGTGCCGAATCAAATAAAAGGATTGGTGCATTAGAGATTGATATGGTGCGGTGCTGAGAAAAGTGAAATTGTGCATTGAAATGGTGCCTTGATTGTGTCTTTTGGAGGTGCATAATAAACATGTAGTGCTTATATACACAAAACTTTTTCTTTATGGTGACATACATAAACAGTGCTTTTTAAGTAATGTTAGGTGCGAAAAAGCATTTATGCAGTTAATAGACCGATGAATGCGTGATGTAATGGACAATTTGGTGCTGCAAACAATCAATTGGTGCTCAATAGCTAATAAGTGATCCTTGTGCTGAACATTTTGTATCATGGGCCCTAAAACCAGGAGGAAAGTGCTCTAAACGAAGGCCTGAGGAACTTGCTTTAGTGCAAAATGTGCAATGAAATGTGCATAAAGCAGAAGTTGTGGCCCCAAACTAAAAACAGGATTCGTTTTCGACCATTGACGACGAGTTTCTGCGAGTGGGCGACGGCGCCGGCCTCGTTCTCGGCCCTGCAGGTGAAGTTGGCGTTGTGCTCGGGCCTGAGGCTGTCGATCCTGAGCACGGACTCGAAGGCGCCCAGTCTGGTCACCACGATGCCCCTGGTCAAGCCCGCGTGCAGCACGCGCTCGTCCTTGAACCACGTCAGCTGCACCGGCTCGTCCCCGTCCGTCACCGAGCACAACATGGACACGCGCTGACCCAGACGCAATCTGGGGTCCACCCCGAACTTGTGCAGGGCCGGGGGCACTGTACAGCAACACGGGCTCAATTCATACTAATTTTACCAAAATTTGGGCCAAAAAATAGTAACTAAAATAGGTTTTTTTGGGTCGAAATTCCGATATGTTTTCATCCAATTCTGTGCGACAAGTTGGACAAGCCCTGGTTTGGGGAAGCAAGGCTCGGGTTGAAGGGGGCCCTGATGAGCCTCTGGACAAACACTGGACCAGCAGACTGTCGTCAGTACAAATACTTTTTGCTTTACCACTTCTGTCTACTACAACTACTAGCTAATACATATAACTTCTAATATGTACTACAAAACTACCAAATACAGCAGTACTTATGAGACAGTAGAGGAAGTGGGACACACCACTACATGTGTCTGGCAAAAGCATGTTTACTACACCTTTTAGTAAATAAAAGCCCTTTGGAGGGGCATGAAGGCCAGCCCTGTTGTAAGGGATCCCACTGTGCTACTTACGCAGTATGTACTTGCAGGAAATAGCAGAAGGCTTTAGTAAATACTTGAGTAAGCACACATTTGGAGGTTCTACTGAAGGTAAAGAGAGCTGATCGAATTTCACACCCATGCACAGACAGTAGTGGCTGAAAAGAGCTGCAGTAGGTACATCCAAAATGTAATGTTTTGGCCCAATACAACACACACAACTTTCAGCTCTTTGCTTCCACAGTATCTATGTGAAGGGCCTTTGATATCAGCCAAAAAGAGAGACATTTACCATAAATCAATAATGTAGACATACT
>JAOXNJ010213759.1:1743-13931 GCA_028566655.1 Metis holothuriae | reverse complement strand
AGGCAGTGATTAAGAAGTGATTAATCAAACCGACCTGGTTCCACGACGATTCTGGCGGAGACAACGGATCCGTACGTGTTGGTGGCCCTGCACCGCACGATCTCGGCCACGCCCATCATCGGGCCCGACCACGACTTGGTGGGCGTGAACGGCAACAGCTGCAGCGACCCGTTGGGAAGCACTCTGCAAAAACAACAAAAAAACAGTTAAAAAAGTTCTTTTTTCGTGATTTTTTTTTGATGAAAATCAATTGCCTGGAGTGTTTGGTCAATCTTTTTGGCAATTTGATGCCTTGATCATCGACCCAGTCCACTTTGGGCCTGGGCTCGCCCGATGCGATGCACTCCAGTAATAGACCACTGGCATTGCTGTAGACGAGACGCTGACGAGGCGCGTGCTGGATGCTGGGGCCGCCGCAACCGATGAACCCCATCAAACTCGTCCAGCTCCACAAAAAGAGCAACACTGTTCCAAAAATTAAGAAAATTCATTAAAAAATCAGTAGAGTTTCAAGAATTATTTAATAAAATTTTCGACTTTCCAAACGATTTTGGTCAACTTGCCTTGAGTCAAAGTGAACATGGTGGCTGGATCAGGTCTCAGGCCTTAGCAGAGACGCTGTAATGACTCATGTATTGAAATCCCTTGCAGTTATGATGTTGGTTGGAGTTTTGCGCGAATTTTTTGCAATTTCGATCATGTTCGCAATTTTGCTGTCCACCTCTGCAAAAAAATCGATCTGAAGTGTTTTTTTTTTTATCGACAATAATAGAAACATTGCGTTCGTTATTTGCCAGGTCAATTTTATTTGACAATTGGGGTTAGAAAGCCTTCGTAAGAAAGGAGTGACAATAGTTGAAAAGTGATTGACGTCCCTAGGGACACGCCCAAAGAAAGACAATTTTTATCAGATATCATTACAAAGAACGAGAGAAATGCAGTAAATAGAAAATGTAGAGTAGATAAAACCGAACATATTTCATTAATAAATAAGTGTGGCCACGTCAACTTTTGTCTACTTCATATGACTAGCTTTGTATGGCCTTATTTTAATGTCATATAGTAGTGGTACAACGCCTTAGTAAAGCATTGCTTGATAACTATTGACTCCTTTACTATTTAGCAAAGTTTGGCAGTCAGTAGTAACCATTATCAACAAGGAGGTTCTGATAAAAGAACCTTTCATTACATACTACAAAGCTCAAGCAGTCCAAATACTTTTATCACTATTTGCTAGTTGTTACTAATAAAAGTTTTGCTGGTTTATCGATCTTTCTCATTAGTGCCAATACTTATTTATAGCAATACAAAATGGTAGTACGTAGTTGGTTGCAAGGAGTTGCGAAAGTTTAGCGATTGTGAGAGTTCTGCTCTCCCCATATGTAGTGACTCGATTTCGCGACTGACTGCGAGATGCAAATGCAGCCTTGCAAATTCAATTTCGCGAGCTCAGAAAGAGCGCGACTTTCAAGTGAGCCCATTTTGCGAGCACTCTGATTGATTTGCCAATAGCTCTCTTCAAGGGACAATAACTTAAAATCTTGTCTTCAGAGAAAACTTGAGATGAACCAAAAAGATTCCATCAGAGCTTTCTCTATATCTAACAAAATCTCATTAGTAAACCAATTAGTGAAAATCCAGTAAAATGAGGTAAAGAGACAAAGGAGGAAAGTGAGGAACTTCAAAGACGAATAAAGATTCAAATACTGTAGATACAATGAATGAATGAATGAGAAAAGTTAAGAAGAAGAACGGGTGACTTCAAAGCATATTGAAAAAGAACACCAATGAAGATGAGTAGAACTTAATCATGAAGCATTGTCACTGGTACATCTTATACTTTAGTATATAAAGTACTATTGAAATTTGCTTAGAGAACAACGGTTCTCAGCTTAAAAGGCGCCAATTTGGACTCTCAAAGAAATCTCTCATCAAATACGAGTATTAATACTCGTAACTGAGCTCCAATCAATCCAAAAAAACACTGGAACTCAGCCCCAATTCACATCTTAATAAAGTAACAAAGTAGTATAATAAGTAAGAAATAATAAAAATTAGTTTAGGTTGTGAGTATTAATAATTACTTGGTTGTTGTTGTTCCTTTCCTCTTCTCTGCGTGCGCACGACTGACTGGTTCGCTGGCTTTGGTCGTAGAAAGCTCTGGAAGGAGCAACGCCTTTCTGGTGCACTTGCTAATACGTAAGTGTTATGCTGAAGGTGCTTTCTTTACCTAGCTAGCAGCTAAAAAGCCGAGCCTTTCTCTCAGCCCGTAAAATTCGTCTCCGTCCACAGCCAGACCCGACGTTGCCATGACACATAGCATCCGACACAACAACAACATTACTCTACATTTCAAAGGGGAACCCTAAACAAAAAAGGACATTCCACATTAGACACTTCTCTAAGAAGGTAGTCTCTATTATACTTTATTTTACATTTTAAAAACATTTCCTTTTGGGGGCCAAAATTCAAAATTGCTCTTATTTTCTAAACCTACTATTAGTAACAATGTATGAATATAGAAATAGTTTTAGTAATGTTAAAGTATATGTAGTATTAAGTAGGAAGTGTTGAGCATCTCTGGGCTCGAGATTATTGTGGAGCTGACTTGCTTTCTCCTCGTCACTCACACCCAAGAGACTTGAGTCGCCCTAATGAAGGCCCCGCAGTGCTCCTCATCACACACACGCAGAGAGAGAGAATATTTCATGTCGCCCGCAGTGATTTCCTGGGGCACAACAAGAGTCCACTGCGACTTTCACTTCATTTAAACTAATTACAGTAATTACTAATTACACTTAAACCATCATTTCAGTACTAAACACCCTCTGCAACTAATCATTGCCCTATTAACTTGCTCTATATTTTATGAGTTTATGAGTATAACAGAAAGTTGCTTTACATTTACTGTATATTACATACCTAGTATAATGACTTCTACCTATTATTTATTCCTTGTGCTCTCTCCAAATGCTTCTTAATGCATGCAATAATAGCCGGATCTTTTCCCAGCAAAGACGGATTCCTTCTCACTGTACTTGCTTACTTACTTGGATTGCAAAAGAAGTTATGCCTCTTAAAACAGGGTTTGTTTTAACAAAGTATAACAGAAAGTCGATGACTTTCTGCCTGGACAAGGAGGAAAAAAGACAAACAAGTGTGAGAACAGTTCCCTCTTGTGTGAGGAAGGAAGAAAACATTGTTGAAGAGAACAGACGAGTAGTAATGAAGTGGCGCAAATGTAATGAAGTTATGGAAGCAAAAAGAGGACAGAGTTCTCCTTGGCTCGAAGCATTACTGCAACTAATACGTTGATTGCTGTAAAGACTTTGAACCACGTATTTGTAATTGCAGTAGTGGAGGATCTGGCAGGGCTTGGCACGCGAACCTCCTTGCTGCGGTGTCAACATTCGTAGGAGCTAAAAAGAGCATTTTGTAGAAGTAGAACCAATAATAGTGATGTTTAGTACGTATTTGCTTGGAAAGAAGTTTCTTGTTCTAAAAAAAGAGAGAATTCTTGCTCGTCAGAGTTGTCTCCGGCCTCGCAGACAAAGTCTGGGTTGGCAAATTGAGAGGGAGCTGGGATTACCTTGAAAGATTCAAAAGTTTCTCTCTCCCAAGAGCTTATCGATCCCTGGCCAGACGAGATGATTGCGAGCAGATATATACAGAAAGACATCTTCTCGGAGAATGCAATCTTGCCCTTAAAAAAGGAAAGTATCCATAAAAAAGGTCTTGAAACGAGGAAAGACGCCCAAATATAACAAACATTCTAAGAGTAAATAATGAGTCTGATGACGTCACGAGAACTTCAAGTGTACCTACGATGGAATGGACGGTTTAGAGGAGGATATTCGGCGTAAACGAGCCCTGCAATGACAACAAGGGAATGAATGAGAATGATTAATTGATGTGACTTTGTCACAGAGACTGGGTGACAGATGGCTTGTTTGTGTTGTTTGGTTTCTTCACCGTTGTTGCCTGCTCTAATTGACCGCCCACATAGCAGGCTTCGCGAGCCGCGTCGGTCGACTTTGATGCGACACAAACAGACACGCAGAAAGGATTGACAGACAGACAGAAAAACGAATAAACGAGCGACTGTGTGTATGCGATCGATTGGCTCGATCGGGGTCGCGATCACTTAATGATACAACTGGGAAGGAGGGGGCTTCTTACATATGGGTATACTCACAGGAGCAGCTGCAGACGTTCGAGGAGGAAGAAAGAAACCTCTGCGACACATACTGCACAAACTTAGATTCGCTGCTCACCTTTGTGGTAAATATAGCTTAGATCGGTCAGTATAAGGGGGACAGCAACAGCAATAACGAGAGGGAAGAGGGGTCCATCTATAGAGCCTTATCTTTGCAAGGTCCGCTCAGCCGATCAATGAATGGATCGGCTTGATTGCGGAGTGGGGTAGAGGTTAATTTTTGCACGACGATCAGAAGGTCCATCGAAGAGGAGAAGGTGAGAGGCTGATTGGTTGTCTGATTGATTAGGCATTTTTGTGGAGGGGCTTAGCAGTCGTGTGCAGTGCCGTTGGTCTTGGCGACAGCGAAAGCGTTGGCGGCCAGGCCGGGGCTGTGCGGCCCGAAGAGGGTCGCGGCGGCGTTGTTCATATTGTTGTTGTCGAAGGAGGCCAGCTTCCCGGTGAAGGACAGGTCGGTGGAGGAAGGCAAGTCCAGCGAGAGCGTGGTCGGGGCGAAGCTGTTGATGGAGGACACCGGAGGCACCGCTGGACCACCAACAGAAAGGCCAGTCGAAGTGGGCATCACTGCCAACACCTCGGCGATCTTGGCCTTCAGCTCAACGATCTCACGCTCCTTCTTAGACAGCAGGTCTAAAAATGCAAACATCAAACCGTTATACATATAACTTCAATCGCAAAAAATACAATCGTAGCGTTCTTCAACTCACTTTGCTTGATGTCAACCTCTCTCTTGGCCTCTCCCAAAGCGGAGAACAAGTCCATTTTGAGCTTGGTCTCCGCCGAGAGTGACTTCTCGATCTGCTTGTTCTTCTCCTGAAGTGCCTTAAGGGCCGATACGAGCAACTCCGGGTCACCGTGGGTCTCCTTGTACTTTCTAAGAGCAATGGCGTCTTGCTCGGCTGCCTGACAACGCTCTCTGGATGCCATCAACTCAGCTCTAAGTGTCTTCAGCTCCGCCTCCAGTTTGATCACCTCATTTTTGGTCGCATTGTGCTGCGCCGTGCGCTCCGCGTTAGCCACTTCCTTCTTCACCTTTCTCTCAGACTCGAGCTTGATCTGGAAATCCGTCTTCTGCTTCCGCTCCTCGGCCAACTTCTTCTCAAGAGTGGCCAAGGTGGCCTTCTCGGAGGAGCGAGCGGCACTCATGGTAGAGAGACGCGACTCCAGCAATGACTTTTCCACCTGGAGATTGGAAATTTCAGACTTGAGATGACGCTCACTGCTCATGTAGCTGACAATCTGATCTCTGAGGTCGTTCTCCTTGTTTCTGGAGAGCTGCAAGTCGATCTTAAGGCGACGCAAATCGGCCTCCATTTTCACCACCTGATCCTCCTTATTGAGGGTCTTGGGCTCCTTGCTGCGCTCTTTATTGCCTCGATCCTTGCTCGACTCCTTGCTAGTGTTTGAGCCCGGCGTGCCGCCACTCTTACTCGTTTTCTTGTGACCAGAAGAAGGCGTGGCGGCCGTCGGCTGCTCCACGTCTCCATTGGAGGCGTCCACGCTCGCCACATTAGAGAGCATGTCGGCAGTCGACGAGGACGAGGCCAGACCGTTTCCAATGCGCTGGCCATGCGCCTCTTGCTGAGATGAGCTCTTCAGGTCGTGTGAGCTGGAGCCGTTCCAAGAAGAACAGCTGTAGCCCCCGTTCTCAGAGGCAGCCTCCACACCTACAAGACAAGACTCGAAACATGAATATCTTGGCAATTTTAGAGCAGTCAGAATGACCGAGACCAGCCAAAAATGACATGTAAGGACCTGAATTTGTACTGGGATTGGGGTTAAATGCGTCGTTTCTGACGCTCCCCTGCGGCAGCGCTTGTCTGCAGTACTCAAAGTAGGACTCGTTCTCACGCTCAACCTCGCGCTGACGCCGCTGCCGCATGCGGTAGCCCACGTAGCTCTTGAAGCCGAAGCCCAACGTCACCACGGGGTAGCCAATACTAGAAAAAGAGCCAAAATGAACACTTTTATGATAAATTTTCTTTTAAAAAAGGTTGCAAATGAGGCTACCAATGGGCGGCGAATGGCCTGCAGAGGTCTAAGTGGAATGGCAAGTGTCTGATGTCGACGTGCGCCCTGAACTCGCGCAGCCGCACCGACGCCTCGATGTATACCAACAGCAGCCAAAGACAGACTGTCGGCAAACACACGCCCTTCTCTGCCATCAAAAAACCGAAATTAGAGCCAAAAATGGGTCAAAAAGTAATGGTCACGAAGTCTGGAAGTATGTAGCTGTTCCTTGCCTGTGTGCCAGACGTACTGCACCCAGACGTAGGTGCTGGCGGCGAAGAAGAGCCAGTGCACGGGGATGAAGAGGAAGCAGATCATGTCCGAGGTGAGCGCGATGCACACGAAGAATACTGAGAAGGCCTACAACAATAAAAACAACGAGCACAATCAAAGCATCCTTGAGAGAACAAGAACGGAGTCGCCTCGCTCACCATGCCCTGGTACTTGAAGGAGTCGTAGACGCTCCTGAGGAAGAGCCAGAAGGGCCACAGGTACTCGAACCTGAAGTCGACGATGTAGTCCGCGGAGAGGACGAGGGACCAGAGCACGAGCAGCTTGATGTAGACGATGGAGCTGGACACGAGCCCGTCGGGTGCCAGCGACTTGGGCTGGCTGCGGCGCATCATCGGGCGGCGCCACTTGGCGTCCAACGCACCCGCGCGACGCTTCATCCTCAACAACAACGTGGACCACAACGAGCTCGACCTCGACTTCGTCCGCGACAAGAGGAAAGGCGAACACCACAGCCTGCCTCACAACTGGACAATTTAGCGCTAAATCGCGCCAAACCCGACATCTCGAAACGAGCCCACCCACATAAATAATTCAAATACAAAAAATCCTTTCATTTCACTCAAAGTGACTAAACAAAGAACACTTCATGTGTCAAAAATTCGCCTCAAAAACATATTGACTTCACAAAATATTGCTCCCAAATAGCCTTTTCAAACACGTTCATTAGTCAAAACCGAATGTCGATTCGACTCGCGGCCCGATTGCAGCAAACAGAGGCTCGATTCAACTCTTGCTGCTCTCCTTTCGGCCGTCTTCGTGTATACACTTGCGGCTGCGCCCGCGCCGCCCGCCAAGTGTGTAGATGTAGAGGTGTGTACGAAATTGCTCCAATGCGTCTGCCAAGAGCGGCCGAGGCCGCGAGAGACGGATGTCTGCGATGGAAAGCTAAAGGTAAGTACGCACATTGAACAAGAGGATTAGAGTATGTCGTAAGTGTCTTTCTTTATTTTGCTCTTTGTAGAAGGAGGAGGGCGTGATTGATCGCCGCGGGGTCGTGGAACAGGGGAAAGCCGCGCTACGGGACCACGCCCACGTGCAACGACAGCCAGTGCGTCTATTACGGCTCCCACAATGTACACCTCTTGTTTACCTTTCGTTTTTCCCGCATGTTTGGCTCCGATGCAACAGAGAGGACTTGCTTTCCCTCGCGATCCACGTGGGCTCGATGTTGTTGGGGCCGAGGGAGTCGGGCGCGTTGGTGGCCGCGCACGCGCGCCACGTGCGCGTCGACGACGACGGCGTCAACAAGTGCGCCCAGGAGATCGTGCTCAGGCTCGGTCAGGGCGAGCTGGACGCTCTGCACCTCTACAACAAGGACAACTTGCACGTGGACCACGAGAACAACGACGAGAACAAGGGGGAAAAGTTGATCGATTTCGAAAAGAGCCGCAATGAAAATGAGATTTCGGTGAGCGATGAGCGTGCCTTGCGATGGATCTTCTTTAGCAGTGTGCTCAACTTCTCCTTCTGGACCGACAAGGACCATCCAGAGTACTGGGTCACGCACAAGGTCTTTAAATAATGCCCTATTTTCGACCATTAAGCGATTTGTGAGCAATTATTTCGTTTGACTCTAGGTTATTGACATTTTAATTTATTCAGGGCTCGACGCAAACGGGGTACAACGGCTTCTGTCTGGCTTGGAAGCGAGCGATAGAGCAGAATGGCATCCCTCTGCTGTCTCCGAAATTCTGCGCCACCATCGACACGCAAACTCTGGACGAGGCATTGAAGGGCGACGAAGACGTGTCTTGTCCCATGATCGAGGAACGAGCCAGATGTCTAAGAGGTATTGTTAAACAATTAACTTGTATTGCTCTTTTCTTTCTTTTAAAGGCTTCTTTAAAGGGTTTCAAAGGAGGCGTAATTTACTTGGATCCGTCCTATAGTTTGATTCAAATTTGATTTTCAGAGGCGTCGTCAACGCTATTGAAACATTTCGAAGGCTCCGTGGCCCAACTGGTGCTGCGTTCCAATCACAGAGTAACGAATCTTCTGCAAATTTTGACCTCAAACTTCCCTTGTCTCCGTGACTACTCTCAATATCAGTTGGAAGACGGAAATATTGTTGAGCTCTCCTTCCTCAAGAGAGCCCAGATCTTTGTTTCTGACGTGGCCACGTTCTTCAACAGCTCTAAATTGGGTCAGTTCGAAGACATTGAAGAGCTCACAATGTTTGCCGACTATCGCGTTCCTCAGAGTTTGCAGTATTTCGGTGCTCTGGTTTACTCTGAAAGTCTTCTCAATAGACTTAAAGATGAGAACGAGCCTCTAGAGAATGGATCTGTGTTCGAGGTCGAGATACGAGGCTGCTCTATTCACGCTGTGGAGCTCGTTGTCCAGGAAGCACGTCGATTGCTGAAGCAGAGAGATTACAAAGAGGGAGAAAAACTGCCTTGGGTCAACTCTGCATTGGTGGACTACTTCCTTTGGCATTTGCGAAGAGAGAAGAGCGAAGAGATGAAGAAATTCCCTTTCCACAGAACGCGATCCATCTACTACTGATCTGCCACTATGACTTGGAATGGAAATGAACGTTTTGGAGTGCCAGATTGATCTCAAGTGATCAAAGTTACAACTACTTGAATCTCTTAAAAGAGGAAAAACGGGGTCACGATGATTAAAAGCCTCAAGATCAAGTGGTTTTTAAGTGCTAAAATATATTTCACACAAAGCATTCAACACAAATTTAATTGTAAAGCTCTTCTGGTGTCGCAGAGATAACGCATGTAATGGTGATGAATCCAATGATCTGTAGTAAGGAATTTCGTAATTGCCGTGATCGCTTTGCAATTAAACTGCCCTTTACCCTAAACAACCAGTAAGTAATCAATCTAAATAATTTAAGTACTTTATAAATGCCAATCCAAAAAATCTTAGTAAATCTTCTTTCTTAGCCTGATTGCTCACAACACACTACAATGCAACAATCAGTACTAGAAACTAAGACCAAAGAGCAACCCTTTTTTTCTCGTCCCCTCCTGTTTGCTTTTTGTCCTCATTCGAGAGTTTGCACCTGGGAGATGCGTTGATCGTGCTCCTCCCTGGCCATTTTCTCCTTCTTGTTGCCGAGGATGACCTCCTCCAGCTGCTTGAAGCCCGTGTGGTCGGCGCACAGCCCGTAGCAGGGGCTGTTGGTGCGCGTGCAGCAGCAGCAGAGCAGCACCGCCACCGACATGCCTTCCAAAAGACAAGTAAAAAGTTATTTTTAGCCCAAATTAAACGAAAATCGACACAGGTGTGTTATTTGTTAGTAGACACCGATGACGGCAGGCACAGTGATGAGGGAAGCGAGTCTTGCGAAGTGCTCTCTGTTCATTTTGTCCACATCAAAGAAGTTCTGAGTGCCCCCGGCAGCGGCGACTCTGAAGTTGAGTCTCTGGCGATCATTTCGCATCATTTTGTTGATGGCCACGGGAATGACGGGACTGAAGGTGGTCGTTCTTTCTCTGCAAATTGGCCAGTTTTGCGGCAACTCAAATTGGCCTTCATCATTGCACTTGACCTCGAAAACTGCACTGCTTCCTCTCTCCACTCCCAGCTCGCTGTCGACGCACTCGTACTTCCCGAAGTGGCCGGCGGGCACGCCGCGGATCGACTCCGACTCCAGGGGCCTGAGGCCGGTGTTCCCCGGGGGCGCCGGGGGCGTCCTGGGGCACGCCTTCACGCACTCGGGCCACACTTGCGGCTGCTCGTAGCGCAGCAGGGACGTGCACAGCAACGACAACTTGTTGTCCTGCGACTCCGGGTCCTCCGTGTCCGAGCTCAGCACCAGGTCGGACGGGCACTTCAGATGCAGGCGCTCGCCCATTCTCTTGGGCCTTGAGGAGGAGGAGAGACCGGAACCGATCCACAGGGACTCGGGCAAGAGAGACTCCAGCACCGTCGCGTTCTCGCACTCACCTGGCTCTGTCGCAAATCAAAATAGATCGATCGATTGATTGATTGATCGATTGATTGATTGATTGATTGATTGGTGTTTGATAAAATAAGTGAATGGGTCTCACCTTGAACTGAGAGTCCGATGTGATCAGCGTCGATTTCGCCGATTTTTCCACCGTTGCCGTCGACCAAGCTCTTCCACGCGTTCTCCACGCCCGCTGAATTGATGTTTCCGGACACGAATTGCAGAGCCAATTCAATAATGAGTCCTCGATTGGGTCCCGAATCGTCCGATTCCTCTTCAGGCGACTCATTAATGGTGAGAACCAAGGCGCGCTCGAACCTCGAGCCGCTGAAGAAGCTGTCCGAGAGCAGCGCCTCAGAGACCTAAAGTACAATTTAAAAAAAAGAGTTTCAATATTAATATTAGATTGTTACATAAAAATTTACGCGAAATTCGATTTTTTAAAGTGTCAGATGAATAACTAAGCTTGCTTTTACTAAGAAATTTTGACCAAATTCATCTGCTTTCGGTTCATTATTATTGGGTAAATTGACGTTTTGCTTGAAGATGTAGTAGCAAGAAGCCTTTATTTATCGTTTATTTATTTATCTTTCTACAAATAATTGTTGTACTCTATATTGATCCCTTTCTTTAGAATAAAAGTGAGTATGGCATCAGGCAAGAAGAATGTCGGTGTGCGACCGACTTTACACTTCAATGGCGCCCCTTGTCTGCCATCATTACTTCGAGTAAACATTTCTCTGCTTTCTACATACACGTAATAAGAGCACTAACTAAGTAAATTCGATAAATACTAAATGACATAGAAAAGAGTCTATTAAAGAAACTTAAAGAAAATATTATAAATTAAAACCTTTTTTAACCAATTAAATTAGATTCACCTGTTTCTCAATGCGTCTGCGAGTGCTGATGAAGCGCTTCTTGCTCACGTCCCCGAAGTCGTCGTAGTAAGGCTCCTTGGGCAGATGCACCTCCAACACCTTCGTACTGCCTTTATTCAAAATTGCAAATAAAAAATATATTTTTTATATATATTTCTTCATTTTTAACGAAATTTTACTTAAAAATTCGCTCTTTACCTAGTCCTTTAGTGCTGATTTGCGAGAAGCAGAGATGGGCGAACTCGTCGGTTTGATTGGGATCCAAGCTTGGCTTCTGGCCGCATCTGCGATCGTCCACGAACACGGCTCTCATGCCGTGAATATCCGCAAACTTTGATGAAAATAAAAAATATCGAATTTTCAGCAATTATTTATTTATTTTTTGAAATTTGAAGCATTGGCAATAGAAGGAATTGTATACGTAAGTCACCTTGGAGGCGTAGAAGTCGCCGCACTCCTTGCTCAGCGCCAACTTGTCCTCCATGCCCAAGCCGGTGTCGGACACGAATTGGCAAGCTACAAAATTTGCAATTTTTTAGACAAAATCAAAATTTCTCTATTTTCGACAAAAAAGTTTAAAATTAATCAAAAAAAGTATATTCTTTAAATAAAAAAAGCACTTCAATCCACCTTGAACAGCTTGATTGAGGGCCAGGACGAGGCAGAGGACGGAGACGATTCTGACCAACTTGGTCCAGACCATCTTGTCTTTGTTCCCGTCGATTGCTTACTGTTTCTGTGGCCACGTAGCAAGAGAAAAGTCGATTATTGTCGTCGCCATAACCACGATCAATAAACAAGCACCAACATTACTACTACTTTCATTACTCTGGCCGTTGTCATGTGGCCCTGACAACGCAGTGCTGTTATTCTCTACTAC
>JAOXNJ010213758.1:0-69833 GCA_028566655.1 Metis holothuriae | reverse complement strand
ACCAGTATTAGCAGAGGTAGAATAATCACCAGTATTAGCAGAGGTAGAACGATAACCAGTATTAGCAGAGGTAGAATAATCACCAGTATTAGCAGAGGTAGAACGATAACCAGTATTAGCAGAGGTAGAACGATTACCAGTATTAGCAGAGGTAGAATAATCACCAGTATTAGCAGAGGTAGAACGATAACCAGTATTAGCAGAGGTAGAATAATCACCAGTATTAGCAGAGGTAGAACGATAACCAGTATTAGCAGAGGTAGAACGATTACCTTCCTCTTTTTTATCTAGTTTTCACATTACATAGCGAATCATAGAAGATATATCAAAGTTGAATTTCAAAGAGAAATCGCATCTAATATCAACTAATTTCTTGATATTAAATATTCAGAATCACAAATATTTATTTCCTTTATTGTCTTTAATCCTTTCTATATCTCATTCGTATACATATCAATTGTATGTAGTATCACACGTTAGTCATTGGTCTATATTATCTAGTTTGTAATATCATAGATTTTTCATTTCACTTTCTCTGACTTTCATTCATTGTGATTCTAAAAACTCTACTACATACTTTACATATTTAGGATGTATAGATCCATTACCTTTACCCTTTACTTGTTCTCAAGATTGTAATGTTGCATGTGGATTATTTTTTTTGTCCCTAAGTGAATATATATCTGTATCACGTCAGTAATAGCTAGCTACACAATGTGACATAAGTTTACCCTCTCTTTTATAAGATTTTTCTGATAGTAGCTTCACTATTCTAAATCATTCTTCATACTCTTTTACTATCTCATAATCTTCTCATTGTATTTCGTCAGAAGTATCTACGTTTTGCATTAGTTTAATATTTCGTTTTTCTGCTTTTTTTACTATAGTTGAATATCATATTTTCTTATATTCTTTTCATGTTGAGTACAAAAAATCAAGTATATGTTCTATTTCTGTTTGGTTCTCATCATTATCTATAAGGTGCTTAGTTAGTTGATTATTTATAAAATCTATCTCATTCTTATTTCATTGATGAAACTCATTTACGTATTTGATATATTTTTGCATTTCTTATATGTTATTAAAATAAATAGCACACTTGATCTTATTGTAAGTTCATAAAGCTCTTCGACATTGGTTGGATCTATCCATACGTTCTGCTCGTGCTATATGAAGTTCTAATCGTTTTGCCTGTTCTTTCTCATACTCCATCTGTCGCATAGCTTCTTCTATACTGTCAGAGAATGCTTCATTGTCTGTCCAGTCAGAAGCATGTACTTTCATAACTCATATCAAAAACATAATAACTGATATGAAAGCGACAGCGATAGTTATCATAGCAAGATATTGTAGTATAAAGTATCATATTTTTTTAATCATTTGTTTGTTTGGTAAATTAAAATAAATATTATTTTTTTTTGGTGAGCCAGTATCTTTTTGCTCTTGGCAAGTAGTTTCTTAAACGTACCTTTTCCAAACTCCAGTAAGAATATTTTTATAGATAATTCAGAGTATCTAAATAGATCAATAAAACGTGCAAAAATAAATATTACTTTTACAATATAATAAAAAAAACTCCCATTACTAGGAGTTGTTACATTTAAATATCTTATTGACTCATTCAGGTAAATCGAATGTTCATACAAAGTTTCAAGATAATGTATCTACATGCATATAATCATATCATGTAATATCTATCTGTATACATCTTTGATCATCAGTCTGATTTAGTTTGAATCTATTTTTTACAGCATGTCTTACATTATATCAATACATTGTAGCTCATCTTCAAGCTATTGGTTGTATATCTTTTCTATATCTTTCAGAATATAATAACCAACACCAATCCATTTGCCATTTTCGATCATCCCAAAATAGTTCATTATTCAATATATCATTATGTTCTACTCTTTTTCATTTAATGTTACTACTACTCCATCTTAGTATCTGGCAAAATCAATAACTTGGTTCACGTCAATTAGGTCATAATTTATTTGGTACATCACTCTGTCTATGTGGATCTCGTCTGCCATTCTCTGCCTCAAGAGTAGAAATAAAATCTATATCTTCTCAAATAATCTCATAAGCATAACGCACATAGTCTTGCACTATAGAATTATCAGGGTATCATGTATGAGTAATAGCTTCTACTTCTTTATCTGATAAAGAAAAGAATAATCATGCTACAAATCAAGTAGCCAATAAAAAGAATAATCTCATGTTTTTTATAAAAGCCCTATCACACATAGGTGCTAAAAGATTTTTAACGTGTGAAAGATATTTTTTAATGAACACATGATATTATTTTATAAAGATTTTTTTTGTCTATTCAAGACTTAACTTAAATTGCCTTAACTATTATATCAATCTATTTTTTTAATAATACTATTAGCTCTATCTTTAATACACTTATGAATTATAGAGATGTTTTTATCGGCTACATAATATCCTCTAAAGTAATTTCACACCATACTTTCTTTTAGTCATGTTTCTTCAGCTATTTCTTTTGTTCTTCAAAAGTTTCTTATCATTTCCTTTATATCTCTATTCATAAATACATACTAAAAAAATAAATTTCAAACAATCAAAACAAATAATATGACAAATAAGGCTGGCATGTTTATTTTTGATCAAGAATAAAATTACTTAAATTATACATTTTAAAATATTGGTCTCAAACAACTCATTCAGTTTCTATAAATACAAATATACCAAATATATTTCATTGTTTATCTTGTCTGTAACTAGTGCGATAATCACAATTCCAGCTACACTCTATATCAAATTTCGGTTCTTCTCAATCATAATATTTTTCATCAAACTCAATACCAAATCTTTTTGAACCTCCTTCATAACCTTTTTCAACATAACTAAATGTGTATAATACTCATCATTCTATAGATTCAACTTTATCATAATTCAAATTCTTTGTAAATATTTCTTCAACCCATCATACAATATACCTTTGCTTATCAGTTAGATCTTCTCTATTTAAAACCTCTTCTACCTTTTCTATTATAGCTTTTCTTTTTGTAGAATCCCATACATTCTCTTTATGGATCTGTTTTATTTTGTCATAAATAAGATAGTCTTCACGACATAATCTTGCTCAATCTTTAATTATATATCACTCATTCAGCTTTAGATCAATACGTGAATAGACTTGTTCTGTCCTTTCTTCGCATGGTACTGTTCAGTTAGCACTAGTATACCCTCATAAAATAAATGTTACACATGTTAGTAATAGTAGTAATTTTTTCATAGTAGTATGAATAATAGTATAATAAAATTTTATTCTTCAAAAATATATAATCTACCTAATTTTTCTTGATAATATATTTTCACCTTTAAAATATTATCTTTTAAATAAGTAAAAGACAATAATCATCAACTAGCTCTCACTCCTTGATATAATCAAAGAAGATAGCTTTCACAAGTTTTATTGTCATATAGTCCATGTATATATTGTAAGTAAATAAAATAATTATATATAGTTTATTAAATAAAAACTACCATTGTCAATCTCCAATCATCTCTATCAACACATCACTTGTTTCCATAATATTATTTTTTAAAAAATAAAACTAATCTTCATCTAATAAATCAGCATGTCAAACTAATTCAAAGTTACAAAAACACATATCATCCAATACAAAGTATTCATCTCTTGACATTTTCTTTCTCCATTCTTCATATATTCTTTCATATTCTTCACTATCCATTTCATCTATTTGTTCTTCTGTATACATTCAATCCCACCATTCTCATAGATCATATTGTCTATAGTCTATGTATGCTTCAAAACATTCTTGTTTTGTCTTACTGTTTCTAACGCTATATAGATATGTTCATAGGTCATTATCAGAAATAGAAAACTATCTGTCAGGAAAATTACAGTATTCTATCTTGTCAGTATCATTTCATTCTACATACCATTCTCATTGCCTTTGGTATACATTAATATCAAATCATACAACATACTTACAAAAATAGTTCATTCGTTTTTTAGTTGTGTTTGTATACCGCCCATCATTTTCTAAACCTATAGAGCCATCAGTATATTCCCAAGCTACTATAGTTTCTTCATAACATATAGCTTTAATGCCTGTGTATTCAAAAACCATACAGTTTGGCGACATTCTTTTATAGTCAATGTCATCAGCACCAATGTATCATGTAGCATTTCGCATTTTACCAAAATGATGTTTTGCAATGTCTACAAAATGTTGTTTTGTCCTGTAATTACTCATTGTTATTTAAAGATAAATAATAAAAACTATCCATGAGATACAACTTCACATCAATAATACTCTGCGTCAATCCTTGCTTCCTCTAAATCATTATACACAATAAGGCTTCCGTTGTCAAAACAACATACCAATTCTCAATCCTCCACTGTATAATCTCATTTTACAAGGTTTTTGTATTTCACTCAATCATCTGTTATTAGTCTTGACTTTCAAGATATAAACATTTTTAATAAATTAATAATAAAGCAATTGACTCACCATTCAATACATATATGATTTTATATATTCTAGTACATATTTTGGTATGTCACTGTCAAAATCTGATAAATCAACTATATTATCTTTATCCAAGTAAACCCACCTAAAAACTTCTACATCTGTTCAACTTTTATTAACAAGAACTGATATTCTTACTTTTCAATTTATCTTTTCAATCTTATCGATAAATACATCCCATATACCCACTTGTCATATTAGTGTGAGTCATTGTTTATTTTCTTTGAGCGTCTTTATATCTATGTGCATTGTATAAATTAATAACTAAAACTTGTAGTCTATAACTTCTTGTAGCTCTACCCACATTTCGCCTCTATACTTCTTTCGTCTCCTCTCTTCATCATCAAAAATTTCTGTGCTAAATCTTACAATCCATCAAACTTGTTTCATATTTCAATCGGCATCATCTATATATATTTCTTGCTTTGTTATTCTCTTATTATACTATATACCCCTTTCTTCTTTTATATGTTCCAATACCTCATCAAATCATCAACTTACAGTTCACGTCTGTTGTTGCATCCGTGCCAAGTTTTTATCAAAAGAAAATGTAGCCTTGTAAATAGTTTTCATGGTTATATAAAAATAAATAGTAAAATGTCGTCAGTGATTTTATTAACTCATTCAGTCAATTTTTGTTAGTTCGTGTGTGTTTACTCTTGCATAGCTAAACTCATTACTGAAATAGTCAACTAGTATTGTTTTGTTTTGCATACCCCAATCATATGCACATACTGTATCAATTGCAATAACAAGTTGTCATCACGACTTGACATTATCAAATCTATCGTGATATAATTCATCGTAGTATGGATAAACAGAACGCCCCATTTCATTTTTAACTATGTCACATTCAGTAATCATTGACAAAAAGTTATTGTCAGTAAAGCTATATTGTATACTTGACTTGTTCGGCACGACCTCAAAATGTCAATGAACACTTACAAATCAATTACATATAATATAAACTATAAATCAATAGAATAGTATATTTTTCATTTTGTTTAAATAAATAATAAAATTATTTTGCATAATAATGTTATGCTATCTTTCTATTACTAATATTGCTTCATACATTCAAGATATTATTCATATAAGGAACTCTCTATTGCAGTCATCTATCATACAGTTTGCTTCATCGCTCCATTCACATCAATACATTTCTTTAAACTCCCTTTCTTTCTCCCTAGCCTCTTTTCTTATCTTATTTACTATTTCTTGTTTCATTGTGTTACATATAAAATTAAAAGTTCATAATAAGTATAGAATTACTACAGCTTATTACAGTTGTGTTATTGTCTATGTATTCCAATACTAATTCTTCCATGTCGTCTCATTCTTCACATTCAACATTATATCAAAACTCTTTTACTAATTCGTCAATTGTGTAACTACTCCATTCACATCTAATTGCTACAATGTCAAGTTCCATTTCTTCCCCTGCACTTTCTACATAGTCCTCATAAAAATCAGCCAACGCCTTTGCTTCTTCATAAGTTCGATTTGCATTTTTATCTTGCATTAATTCGTTTGCTACTTCGTAGCTAGATAGTGTTTTAATCATGGTAATAGTTATATAAATATAAAATAGTATAGAAACAACCTATACAATAAGACACACAAGGTACATACTCTACGCATGTACTATCCCTGTATGTCATATGTGTAAGCTATAAAACTCTTACACTCATAGTGTTTAATACAGTAGTAAACAATAACATATGACTAGTATTTATATTATTGATTGCTTGTAACTACTTTTAAAACTTCATACACAAGCTGTATTGCATATAGGATAACATGTATCACCTATATATCTATTGTATATGACACATGAAAAACACATACAATAGGTATATAAACAATACCACTAGCCACTCCATTCGGAGATATAAAGGAAGGATTGCGACCGATACAAAGTGTTAATCTATAGTATCAGTTGTGCAGGTGCTTTACACACTCTTTATAATGTACCCACTCAGCTAATTAATGTAATATAATTATATTAAAATTAGTTTATTTTGTCAAATTTTAGTAGACTTTTATTTTTACTTTTTTTTCTTCTTCATTATCATCACAAAACAATAGTATTTTTTCTAGCGTGTTGCGTAGTGCAACAAGTCATCACCGTTCCTTTTCTTGCATTGCTAATAGTTCTTTTTCATTATCATAGCTATACATTACCATTTCATCACAATGCTTTACAATATCTTTTTTATTTTCTAGCTTGTAAAGTTTTGGGAACTGTAGTTCTTGTACTAGCTTTTTGTTGTTGTAGCTTATTCATGTTTCTAGTGTTTCACCAAACTTTTTTATTACAATTGTGTAACTCATTGCGTAATATAAGATAATAAAGATAATGTTTCCAGGTAACTATAGTATATAGACACTTATATAATAAAGCAAATTTTTAACACTTTTTTCGCTATACATTATATATGTTGTCATATAGTATATGTATATAAAGAAGTAGTAAGAGATGAAGTCTGTCTCAGTAGCTTTACTACTTCTTGAGCGATTAGAGTATACACAAAAATTTGATATTTACAAGAGATATACACAATTATATGATATACAATAGTTATCAAAACCACGATATAACAGTGTTTCAAGACATGCAATATATGAGAGATAGACAATTACAAAATAATGTATATAATATATGCTATGTCTTTATCTATATATAAAAACATATAACAATAATATATATACACTATAACATACAATATACACAAATAAAACATATAATAATAAACATTATATAAAATACTAATACATATACATAAAATAAACATATCAATATAAAATAATCTATAACAAAATATAACAGACTATAGTATTTAAGATTTATATATCAATCTAAATCATTTTAAAGCATTTTAGAACATTTTAGAGAAAACTAGAGCGTCCCAATAATGACAAAAAAGCAAAAAGAAAACAACAAATATAGCTAAATATTGCGGATTTTTTGCTCTAAATAGTCTATTTATCACAGAATATGTAAATGTAAAGGCATTGATTTAAAAGCCTTTTATGAACTTTTGCCCCTAATAAAATATAAAAATGTAGTATATTGACAGTTATGTAATTATATTTATATAGATATATTATATACACAGATATTGTGCTTACGATAATCACAATTCTAATAACTCAACTATTGTGTATACCCCTAGTAGTCAACACCACCACACATATAGCTGTATGTATGCGTGTATATAGGCGATACACATTCTTTTATAATAGTAGTTGACGGGGACAACACCTTATATAGCACATTCATATATAGATGGAGGGTCTCACCATTACATGAGTAAACTAAAATACAGTAAAGCGAGGGGGTATACATTAAAAGTATAAACTTGTTATATATCTCTTACTTAATTATATATGATTAACTTTATATAATAACTTATTACTATGAGAAGGAATATGGAACTTAGAAAAATGATTAAGGAATGACATGAGCTATGAATGAGTATATATGGCATAGCAAAGTTATTATGAATAACACATAAGAGGGTATCTTGATATTATAAGAGAATGTGATTGAAGGCACATCATAAGTCACCCAGAAAAAAAATAGATGTTGATCTTGTAAAAAAGCTTGCGAATGAATGATATACAGTAAGTGAGATAATAGAAGAGACATGATATAATAGAAGCAGTCTTAGAAGGCATATAAAGAATCATAATATATCTATAATATCTTCAAAGCAAAAAAGAGTTAATAAGATAAAACAACTTTATTGAACATGAATAAGTATTGAATCTATATGAGAGGAAGTGGGATTAAGTAAACATACAGTTAGACGCAATCTAATAGAATTATGAATCATTGAAAAGGTTGTTCGTACTAGTACCTATAAGGAACAAATAATAGAAAGATATAATAATTGAGAGGATATAAAAAACATTATCACAAACTGAGAATACAGTGAACACTATGCAAAACAAGTCCTTAAAGATAGTTGATTTCTTAAATTTAGCTATACACATAGTATATATATGTGTAGTTTCTGTTGATGAAGTAAGGATGCATCATGTAAGCGATGTGATAAATGTATAGATAAATTCTGAGAGTCATTGTTATCATACCTAAATAAGAAGTTTTTTTTAGTAAAGAATGAAGCAAGAAAGGCTAATAGATATTTTAACATAGACCGTATATATATGCTAGATCTATGGAATATACAGAAATGAATATGTGCTTATACAAAGAACATTCTAGATTATGAAACGAAAAAGAGATGACGATTCTTACCAACATTAGATAGAATAGATAGTAACAAGTGATATATAAAATGAAATGTCTGTTGGGTTTGTGATAAGATAAATGCAGTTAAGAATGATTTATCATTAGTTGAACTCAAAGAATATATACCTATTATTTACAATGGTATCGCAATTGTAAAGGAAAAGATAAAAAGCATACCCTATGAGTAAAATTGAATACCATAAAGGGCATTCAGTACAAAAAGAACTTGAAATATTATTATGTATTGTTAAATATAGTATATTTATACTTTATATATTGTTATGAGTTTTAATAATTTTATAGAATTATTAGTTATTGTTTTATTTGTTATATATTTTATATATTATTATGGATATATGTAAGCAGTATGAAGAGGTATGTAAGTTGATAGACTTATGTGAGCATGATTATGAATATTTTAGGAAGTTATTATGTATAAGAGATTTACTTTATAATATTATTAATGAAAAATCGAGTATGAGATTGAAATAGTATATTTAAAAATCTTTGATCTTCTTCACATGCAAAATGAGAGAGAGAGGAGAATGATTATTATTCTACAGACCCTATAGCTATAGATTTGTTGTTTGAGCAAGAAGATTTTAATAATATACGAGAACCTGCATGTTGAGAATGACATCTGTCAAAAAGAATGATAGAGTTATGAAAATCAGTAAAGAGTTCTGACTTGATAGATAGGTGATATGGAATACCACATATAGATTTTTTAGAACATAAGTGAAAATGGTTTGGTGATATTATTACTAATCCCCCATATAAGTATGCTCAACAATTTGTAGAAAAAGCTAATGATATGCTTAGATATGATTGATGTAAGGTAGCTATGTTTTTGAAGGTATTATTTCTTGAAGGTAAGAAGAGGAAGGTTATGTTTGAGAAATATCTACCTAAAGTTGTGTATGTAAGTAGTAGTAGAATTAAATGTTGAAAGAATGGTGTACTTGATGATTGAAAAAGTAGTGCTGTTGCATATGCTTGGTTTGTATGGGAGAAATGATATGATTGAGATACTATTATTAAATGGATTAATTAGTTTTATACCTAATAATAAAGTAATGATAAGCAAGATAATAAGATACATTGATAATGATTGAGATGAGCTTATTTCTATATGAAATAATACCTATATTGATAATTTAGTTAAGGAAAGATCCAGACAGATCATATGCTATCTGTTAATAAATCATGATGAAATGTATTGGAGAAGGTTATGAGAGTTAAGTAAGCAAGATTTATTTAATGAGCTTAATCAATATTTTGATTATTGAATAGAGATTTATCCTAATTAACTAACATGAAAACAATAACATGTGAAATATGTGGTAAAGAAACAGATAGCTTTGTTAAACTATGAGACTGAGCTTTTATTTGTGATGAGTGTTTAGAATCTTGACCTTATAGCATGTGTGAAAGTTGCTGAAAGTTTTTTTATGAAGAAGAGATAGTAAGTAGAAGTGAATGACCTGATTATTGTATTTACTGTATATAGAAAATGCCTTACAATACACCAAGATATGAGAAAATTAGAACTTGAACTAATTACAATCCTTTGTGACTTGTAAATACATTTAAAATAAAAGAGTATGTTATACAAAATATATGAAAACAAAAACACCTTGTATATAGAGATAACATGTGAAGATATTTATATGGTTGCAAATATTGTTTAACAATACCTGAAATTAGATGAGAGTATAAAAAGTTTAGCAATAAAAGCTATAGGAGAGGGAATTGGAAGGGGGAAGTAAGGAATTACCATAAATCCCATAGAAGTAAACGAAAAATAAAGTTGAATCATTTAGATGATACAGTAGATCAAAAAACAATATGACGAGAATATTAGTGAATATCTTTTTCAATATTTTAAGTAAATATTTTCTTTGAGAAAGAGAATTTATATAATGTAACTTTTACTTTCTCAAAAATAAATATGGATATAAATAAATCAATACAATGGAATGAACAAGTATGAAATAAAAGAGGTGATATAAACCTTGATTTAGAAGCTAAAATGCTTACAGAAGAAGCAAGAGAAACAAGGCATGCACTATGGAATGAAGATAAAGTAGAGATAGTAGATTGATGTATTGATATTATTTTCGTAGCTATATGAACTTTACATAAGTTATGATTAACACAAGAACAAATAGAACAATGTTGGGATGAGGTTTGTGAATCTAATTTTAGTAAGTTGCCTTTTGAGAAATGAAAAGATGGTAAGGTAAAGAAGTGAAAGAACTTTAAGAAACCTAATTTTAGTTTTTTGTTATTGTAATGGAAAGATTATTAAGCATAGTATATATTTTAGGTAACTATATAGCAGTTTACACTAGATATTTCATTTGTAGAAATATTATAGATATATTTCTTATTCGTTAGGATTATGCTCTAATCATTTCTTTAGTTTTTTGTTTAAGTCTGATAGTGTACTTTCTTCTACTGGCTCGATTGTATGTCATTTGTCATCAAAGTTAAATGGTAATGGGTGTTGTCATAGTTTTCTTTGGTTTAATTTATCAAATCTTAATCGCATATCTTCCATATTGTCAGATAAGCGAAACAAGGTTATAACCTCTGTTATTTGGTCTTGTAAGTGCTTTGTTCAAACATCCTCTGTAAGAGATTGGTGAAACTTTGCTTTATATCTTCACTTGTTGTCTGTAGGTGTTTTTTCTTTTAATTCTTTTAGAATTCATTTTGGCAATTGATCGTATATAAGTGTATTTGTCCATTTTCATACAACTCAAGGTCTTTTTCTAATACCTCTTACTGTAAAATCTCGTCAGTTAAGTCTAAATAATTCTCTATAAAATACATCTGGGAATCTTTTTTGCCAAGGCAAAAGTTCTTCACTTATATAAGCCTTTAATATCTTTTGAAGTTCATCCTTTTCCCTATCATACTGGTATCAAGTAGCTTCATCAATCAAAGCAATTATTCAAATTTTAGCAAAAGCGCTAATGAGTTTTTGGCATAAAATAGCTGTTTCTTGTTGTTTTTCATTCAAAATTCCATCATTTTGCGCTTTTATCCAAACATCACAAATATCAGGTATAAGACTTGCATCAATACCTTCTCTTATCTTTCAATTTGACTCGTATGAAATGAAAAGCATATTTCTAAGCTCATCAGATATGTATGGTGTTAATTTTGCCAAAGAGATAAATTCAGGAAGAACTTCTTTTCATTCTCTTTTTTCTTTCCAGTATTTTGAACTTCATCTATATCATATGTACTCAGCAAAACTTCTTTGATAAAAAATTCTTGTTCAATTGTCTAGCACTGCACATCACCAACACAAGGTGGTAGAGTGGTCGATTACAGAAGCCTGCAAAGCTTTTTGCCTTATGGCACACGTGGGTTCAAATCCCACCCTTGTGTTATTTACTGTAAAAACAATCACATAGTGGTAAGTAATGCAGTGTAAAGTAAATTTATTTTCTAATTTATTATTACCATGTTAGATAAACTTAAAAAAAATCGAAAAGAAACAACAAGAGATTTTATTGATAAGGATTATGTGAGAGATAAAGGATCTTTCAAAAACAATACTTGAATCAAAGTACAAAGTTCAAGAAATAGCTAAAAAAATATAAATTTCAGAGAAATACACTAAGTCTATGATTGATTGGATAAATAGCCTTTCAGATGTCAAGATTTCAAACTCTGACAAGAAAGATATAGAAGATGATGTAAAAGATATCATTTCGGATAACAAGAATGAAATATCTAAAAAAGTTAAAGAAATTCCTCAGGAATTTGTTTGATATAATTACATTAATTCAAGCTCATACAATACACCACTTAATGTATGAGATGCAAAAGTGTGAGAGCTAACTTGGACTTGCAACTCTTTAATATTATCTTGAACAACAATCAACTCAATTTAGACTTGATTTTCATAGAGATATTATTATACATATTCTACAACATACACACAGAAGAAAAATATTGACCTCAATATGGGTAAGCATGTGTATATCCATGACAAACGGATTACATGCACATTGTGATCTGAGAAGGATCTGCTTTCATAAGCATAAAAACAATGGTATCTAAAATAGCTATATGACAAAAAAAAGTTTGTCTAGGATGGTAGGTAAAGAGTTGCAAATCATAAGAATCCTGCACCCATTTAAATAAGAGTATAAATAATAGTATAATAAGAAAAAATCCCCATTTAGTAGTTGGGGATTTTATTATATAATTATTATTTTCCCTAATTATAATTCATCAAGAATTGTTTTAAATTCTAATAGATTTACAGCTTCTATTTCTTCGCAGGAGTTAGGATCAAATACTAGTAGGAAAGGTTCTGTAGATCAAGAACATATGTAATTCTCTTCTAGTTCAAGCAATTTAGATTGCAAATCAGATAGGTCAGCCATATTTATTTTGGTTATTTAAAAAAAGTTACCTACTATATAAGTAACAATTTTCTAAAATCAAATATCTACTTTGAAATTATATATTTCTTTTGGAGCATATATCAATATATCAATCACAGTGAGATATTGTATCTTTTATAAAAGAGAAAGTGTTTCTATTATCATCACATAATTCAATATCAGAATCTATATAATCTATCTCATTCTTTATTGATAATATAAGATTCTTTATATTCCTTATAGAATGCTTAAGAGCTATTCTATTTAATTCTCTTTTAATTCACTCCATTATTCATTCGTGGAAATAAATCTTGTATTCAACATTGATTTAGCAAATCTTCATATCAGTCACATTTATCTTCGGTAATATCAAAAGCTTCTGGCTTTGATCTTATAACCTCTTCTGACAATCTCACCTCTCATAATTTTCGGAATCATCATTTTTTTATAAGCTCATCACCAACATTCATTCAGTGTGTTGGTATCTTTAATGTTACTTTCATTTTCATGTTTTAATTAATAAAACCTGTTTAACAGCCTCTAAATGTTTTTTATAAACATATGTTAGTCTATAATCCTTACTATTTATTGCATTCGCAATTTCAATTTTGTGTCTATAAAAACATTCATGTAATATATCTATATCACATTTCATATAAAATCTTCTTATATTTGATAGGTTTATATGTTTCATAAATATTATATACTGATAAAAATTAATAATTCAAGTATAAATCAATCCATTTAGTGCAAATAATCATTTGCTATAAAGAATAACAAATATATACAATTAGTAATTTAATTACTAATATTTACTTATGATTAAACCACTATGAGATAGAGTATATTTAGAAATACAAGAAAATGTAACTAAATCTTGAATTGTTTTACAAGAAAAAAAGAGACCATCATCATGAAAGGTACTATGAATATGAACTGATGTGGAATGAATTAAAGAATGAGATACTATACACTTTAATCCTAATGCTACAGATGTAATAGAAGTAGACTGAGAAAAGGTGCACTTAATTAGACAGTGAAATATTTTATGTATTGTTGAATAGTATGATAAAAAGGATAATTGAACTATATCAGGAAGGAAAATCTATAAGAGACATAGAAAAAGAAACAAATATTTGAAGAACTAGAATATCTAAAATACTCAAGTTAGAATGATTTATTTTACCAAGTAATATAGAAGCTTCAAGAGATAAAAGAAAGAAAAGGAAACAAAAGAATATGCTTATTGTTTGAAGTCTATACGAAGAAGGTCTTATTGCGAAACAAATATCTATAGAAACATGATTTAGTCTTAGATATGTTTATAAACTTATTAAAAAATATGAGGAATATAAGAACTCTAAAGAAAATGAAGAAGGATTGTAAGAAAAGGTGAGATAGAGGGTGATATAAAAAACTAGCAATTATAATAAAAGATATACAGGAGAAATGATGGTGATGGTACATGGCTAATAAGGAGGTGTGAACAGCTGAATATCATTTATGATGACCTGTAAACTTATTCAGCTCTATAAATAGGAAAAATGCAAAGTAGTATTTTGTTTTTCCTATATTTTTTTTTATAATGCTATGGATTATTATCTGCATAATATAAGCATATGTTCTGAAGTATAAACACTATATGAAAGTGACTTTTCTTTGATGGGAAAAGATGAAAGCCTGTCAATATTGAAGATGCTAATAAATTTATTAGATTAGCTGAACTACAAGAAGTCGAATTAGAGCTATACTGAGACAAAAGGAAAGAGAAGTTACCAATAGAAGAAAAAGGTGACATCATTACTAATGAATTTCTAAGGTTTATATGAAAGTGTGTACAAGACAATACAATAACAGATATTAAATATAGAGAGCGATATGCTATATTAAAGCTATTCGATGCTGTAAAGACAGATTATTGATTTTGATTAAAATACAAACAAGAGCAAGAGAATAAGGATTATGATAATATTGATATGCTCTTAGCTAAAGAGTTTATAGATTGATTATGGAACATTGATACATACAAAGTTGAATGAAATACAAAAGAGTTTCCTATATGATTTGATTTTGATATTAAGGTGTGAGAATGAGAACATAAGATATTCTGAAACTATGGTGTTAATATAAGAGAACATTGATCTGATAAAACAAAGTGGTTCTATAAACAAACATGAATGTATGATCAGCATTGGCAAATAGACTTGAAGAAACATTTATGAAAAGAGACATTCTTTGCGTGTCCTAGAAGATCTTGAAAAACACATATATTATGCCAACTAGCTGTACTTGAGATAATGAAGTACAATCCTTGAAAGAAACCAATACAGGTTGTCTTCATAACAGATAAGTGAGATAATATGGAGGGTATTGTAGCTTATTTAAAACAATATACACAATACTTCTCAGATAAATTAAAATGAATATTTAATTATAAACCAAGTGAATCTACATTTAGCTTCAATATACCACAAGAAATAAATGGTGAAGTCACATGGAAAACTAACTGAAAGATCAAGCTATTCACAGCATGAGGTAAAGATGCAGCTGTTTGATACTATGCCGATTTGGTAATAATAGATGAAGCTAACTTAGTAAGTGAAAAGGTATATTTCTGAGTATTGCCAATAGTGAAGAATGAATGAGCTAGACTCATTTGTGCTTCTACTGTATATGAGGATATGGACTCAGAGCAATGGTTTTATAAAAAGTTAGTTGAATATGAGATAGAAAATTATCTTATGTGAGATATAAATACTTGGATAGAGAAATTTCGAGAAGAGAACAATATATGAAAATTAATAGAAGATGAGAACATAGAGCAGATATTGGAGTTAAAGGATAAAGCAAAATATGAAAGAAAATATGTATGAATAAGGTACTGATTTGATGAGATAGATGTATTACAGCAGCCATGAATAAGAGAAGAGTTTGAAGCTATGAAGAGGGATAACCCAAGATGATACTACTGTCAGAAGTATTGTGCATATCCTGAAGAAGTTGTAGTATTCAATTATCAAAAATGTATTAAAGAAATAAGGAGAAATGAATACTATGATTTCATAGTTATGGCTCGAGATCCTGCAGAGAGTTATGATGGTAGTGCATTATTGGTTTGAGGTATAGCTTACTGACAGATATATGTTCTAGAGGAGCACCTTTTATGATGAGATTATGCAAATCAGTTAGACCAAATAGTTAAACTAGAGAAAGACTTGTTGAGAAAATATGGTAATAAAGAAAAAAACAATGTATTAAAAATAATAGACTGAACATGAGTTGGTCATGTAATATGATCATTTACTAAGATTATGGATATAAAGTTTGATTTCTCAGTAAATTCTCATGCTTGAAATAAGATAACAAAGGAAGCAAAGTTCCATAATGTGCCTAAAGATAAGCTCGTAGAGATTTTAAAACAAATGATGGTTGAGGAATCTATAACATTTTCAAACAACTTAGAACAAATATTCACACAGTTTGATACATTCTCTATAGTTCATTCTACATCTTGAAGAAAAGTATATAGGTGAAAATGAAAAGCTAAGGATGATTTTGTTACTGCATGTATGATATTAAATTATTATATATACGAAAAACTATGAGGCAAGAAAAGCATTATTGAAAGACAAGTACAAGATTCAAGAGAATCGAGAAATGATTTCAGTATTCCTAGATTAAGAGAAGAGGAGAATGACTGAAAGAAAAGAAGAAATATTATGTATAAGGATTACATAACTAAATATAAAAATTCTACTATATAATAATTGTTAATGGCTGATATTAATAGTATAAAATGAAACATAGCTAGATGATTTTCTGAGTCTGATGTTTTATTGGAACAAGAAGCACAAGAGAACAGACAGCAACTAAAGGACTTTACAACATCATTTAGTAGTGACCCACTTTGAACTATAAGACAATTAGCTCAAAATCAATCAGCTAATTTGACTGATAATTGAGATAGGGCTACCATACCATGATTATGACTAGAGGCAGTTTCACAGTTATGAGAGTATGTTGCTCCTTGGTTTGAGTGAATTGATGACTGAGCAGCAAGGATATATGATGACATTGCTTGAAGTAAGGCGTGACAGTTTGTATATAATGCACTTGATAATATAAAATTACCCAGTGCTGCACCATGATTAATTGAATGATGAGATACATCAGTAGCAGATTTAGTATGATGATTAACAAGGTTCACACTGAGAGACTTTGTGCCATCATTAATAGAAGAAACAGCTCAGTGAGTTTTGAGAAGTCCAAGATCATTTTCTAATCTTCTTGAGTGACTTCAGGACATAAATACAGTTTGATGAGATAATGCATATCAAACAGCATGAAAGGTTACATGACTACTAGTTAATCCACTTTGGGAAACAGTATCGCCATATATATGAGCTAAGTGATTGTACTGAGCGTGAAAAGCATTCTCTTGACTATTCACACAACCAGTAAGAAAGGCATTTGAGAAATTTTGATGATGAGTGCTATGAGGTAAGTATACATGAATACTTGATGATGTAGCAAAATGAGCTACACCAACTATAGGTAAAAATCTAGCTTGAACAGCTTGATGACTTTTTGATACTTACATTGCATGAAGTCCATTATCCTATTGATTAACTAAATTATTGTCATCAAGTTTTTGAAAAACTTGAATTTGAAAATTTACATGAAATTTGGCTTGAATATGATGATGACTGTTAACAGCACCATGATTTAAGTGATGAGTAGCTAGCTTTTTTGATAGTAGTGCATTTAATGACATATGAAATGAAAGCTCTAAAGAGCATTTAAACAAAGAATATAATGCTTCGTTTACAAAAGATACATATGATGCTTTTAGAGAGGAATTTAATCAAAACTATAATGATTATCAGTTTGCAACTGATATGCAAACAAAACAGAATGCATATAATAATTTGAAGATATTGTCTAATCAGCAGGGGATAAATATATATTCAGCAGAAGATTTAGAGAAGGTAAATAATGATGTAAATAAGTGAAACTGGAGAAATAATGTTTTAAATGTGCTTAACGCATCAGCATTTGCAGACGATTATGTAAATACCAAAAATAATATCATAGAAAAAACATTCTGAGATATATATTGATTTTCAAATGAAATACCATTACAGAAACCTATAGACCAACAAGTTAGAGAAACTCCTTTATCAGTTAGCATTCAGTGAGATAATGTAATTATTGACGATTCAACAACTGCAAATATACAAAATGATTTGCCATCAAATATATACGAATGATTAACAGAATGATGAGAACTGAAATCAGAAGATCCTGTAATACAGATGATTCTTAATTGATTAGATTCAGAAACAAGAACATGACTTAATAATGCTCTTACTACTCTAGCACCACATGAAAAACCTATTGTGAGATGATTTCTTGATAGACAAAGACAAGCTATATTAGATGTTTCTAATATGATAGATGAATTAGAAGAAGTAGATCCATGAAATCAGTTAATATTTAAGGCTGAGGAGGCAATAAATAAGTTTATATCTGATTCAAATAATGTATATAAAGAATATGCAAAAAGAACAGAAACTACAAATGCACTAATAAGTGAAGAAGCTAAGAGGAATATAGAAGCAAGACAACAAGCTATAGAGGAGTGAAAAGACCCATGAAAGATAAAGTTAAACCCTATTTCTACAGACCTCAGTTGACTAAATGATTTTTATTGATGAGAACTAACAGCATATAGAAGAGAACTAGCTGTAGAGGTACAAAAGAAAGCTTGATGATGATGAGTATCATGAACATTATGATTATGGAATAAAAGGATAGCTAAGACTATATGAGCTTTAATGGAAGATGTTGATATATGATATATACAGCCATCAGTTGTAGATGTTGAGTGAGTATGAAATAATCACCCTCTGAGAAACCTTACAGTAGTTATAACTAATGATTTTCCTGAATTAGCCTGATGACTATCTCTTTATGCTGCATGACAATTCTGATTATGAAAATTAAAACAAATAGCATCTAATAGAACAGCTGTAACAAATCCTTGATTGAACTCAATAATAAAAGAATCAAGAAAGCTTTGATGAGAGATAGTTGAAGAATTTACACAAGAGGTCTGACTTCAAACAATACAGTGAAGAGTTATTGAATGAGATGACATAGCAACAACTGTGCTTACCACACTTATAGGTGGAAAGAATTTTGTTGATTGAGTAAAGCAGTCTAAATTTAATGATTTATTAAATGTAGGTAGTCAAGAAGCACTAGATGCTACAGTCAGAAAACTACAAGAAAGTAGCAGGAAACTTCAACAATTACCTATATGAGATGTAGAGAAATTAGTACTAGATACAGTTTCTGATATAAAAGATATAGCAAAAAAAGATCCCAAACTTACAAAACAGTTATTTTCAAGAACAAATCAAATAGAGTTCTTTAAACAAAGGTTTAATATAATAAAGGAAAGAGTAAATCAAGATATATGAGTACAATTATCAAATACAGAGTATGATCCTAGCTGACCTCTTACAGAACAGTCTTTTAATAATGTAAGAAAAGCATTAGACCAATGAAAGCTATGAGCTATATGAACAGCTAGATTTGATTCTAGTTTGAATAATATATTGGAATATACACCTGAGTACACATCAGTTATGTCTACACTAGATTCTTCTGTAAAAGAAAGACAAAGAAGAACACTAGAGCAATATGATAATATGGTCAGGAATGACTGAATAACAGTTACAGATTTCGCAACAGCTATACAGACATGATTAGTTGATTGAACAAAGAAAGAGATTAATCGATGAGATGAGTTTAAAGATAGAAAAACAGTCTGACAAATACTTGGTAATGTTATAAATCTACCAGACTGAAAGACAAGAATAGCAAATCTAAATAGTTGAGATGACATTAGAAGATTAATAAGTCAAAATACACAACTATCAGGGAGGTCTAAAAAGATATATACTTCCTATTTGGATAACAGATGACTCACACAAAGTCAATTTGAATCCGAAGTTAATGACTACACATTATGAAGACTCTTACTTAGACCACTAAGATGGCTAAATCCATGAAGATATTATAAGAGAGTTTTAGATATAAATCATAATCCTATATGGGATCAAGAGGAAGTTATATTTGATGCAGAGAAAGATAGAACATTTGATTTTATAGATGCCATATTAGAAAGTAATAATCTTATGGCTGAGGCATTAACACCCCATACAGACAGGGCTAATTTACTAGATTTATCTACAACTGAGAGATTTGAATGATGATTTTTCCTTAATAACACATCAATAATAAGATCATATGATGCTTTTAGAGATACAGAAAGAATAGAATGAGAAACAAATAGTCAGTATGCGAGTAGATTGAAAGCTAGAAAAGATAAAGAAAAAGAGATTAATTATCTGATAATGTCTTGGAATTACGCATTGAATTATGATTCAGCTTTAAGAAGTAGCACTACTTGAAGATTTGTTAGTAAGTTTGCAAGAGAAAGATTTAAACCATGACAATATTCTCCCCCAAGAATATATGAACAAATACTTGCTGAGGTATATTGAATAAATGTAAACAAATTTGCCTATGATATACATAGGAGTGAAGTGTGAACACCAATAAGAATTGATGCAAGAGATGATAGATGATTCATAGTATTTAAGTTTACATGAGATGCACAAAAAGATATATTACTAAATACTATAATAAATAAATCAAGATTTGCTTGAGACTTTGCTGATAGTAGAAAAGACTTTGAAAGTTCAGTTGAAGAATATATGAATAGGTTCTGAGAAGATGAGTTTATCTTACAGTTAGAACAATGAACACCATTTTTGAATGACTGATATTTATATCTAATAGAGAAATTTGTTAATGAGAATTTAAGAACAGTATATGATAAAGCAAGATTACAACCTTCTGAAGCATATAACTTGTATATGAATATAGGTAGAGCTTTATACCCTGATCCTAATACACTAACAAAGAAAGAGTATAAAAAAATACTAACTGAATATTTTGATGTGCTTTCTAATAGCAAGTTATCAACTATGAGAAGTTTATCATATAATAGATATTCCAAAAATGCAGATACAGCTAGACTTGAAAAATCTTTAAAAGAAACATTGGTAAATAATAACAAATATGAAGATGGAGAAAAAAACTTTGATGATATAAATAATTTGAGTCATTTGAAGACAGTTGTGAATACATGAGTTAGAGAACTAACAGCACAATATAATCTCTGAGTTAAGAGATTCAATGAGTTAAAAAAGAATAAGTCTCTTAAAACAAAGGTGACATCAAGTCAAATTAATTGAATTACAGAAATAAACAATGAAATAGGTGGGTTATCAGAAGCAGAAAAGTATGAAAAACTATTAGACTTATATGAAACATGAGAATATAATAGAGAATATATTGTTGCAAAACTTGCAACACTAGATATGGAAAATCATGTAGCAGATATGGTCTATTATGGCATTGATTGATATATGCTTGCTAGTGAAATACCTAAACTAAGACAATATATAGAATGAACAAGAGAAGTGCCAGATGCTATATCTAAAAGAATAGAAGCATCTAAGAAGGATGCTAAGGTTAATAAAGAAACTCTAATAAAAGATTTGAGAAACCTAATACAGGAGCGAGTATTGAATGATAAGGAATGAACCAAAAAGCTAGATGATTATATTGATGAAGACATACTAGCTATTATGGCTGATAATGTTTGATTCCAAACAAACTCATTTGAACTTGCAAAATACGCATATTTTTGAAGATTGCAATGACTTCTTAACATAAGAGACCCTTTGATAGATCTTAACAACATGAAAAGATGATCTGTTAATAATTCTATTATAAGTGAGATATGAGATGAGCTATGAGTTGCTTGATGAATATGAGACATAAGAGATGTAGTATTTAGGAAATATAAAAACAATATAAAAGCTCTTAATAAGAGATATGAAAAAGCTCTTAAAAGATTTGTTCCTGATATTAAAGATCCTATATTAGATACAGTATTCAATGATAGAAAAAGTAAGAGAGACAAAAACACTAAAGCTAAAAAATTCACTTCTACTACAAATATACCTGATACGTTTATACCAATAGCATATGTAGATAATAAAACAATAAAGAAAGAAGTTAATATGGAAACATATTATAAATCAACAAGTAAGTGAAACCTAATATATGTAGATAGCAAACTATGAATAATACCTACTAATGAAGTTTTGAATGAACATATAGATTTTATAAATTCTACTAATAGGAGAGCATTGGATTATGAAGATGAGTTATCAGCTTTTTCAGAAGAGCTTGCAAAGACATGAGATGATTTTAATATAGTTATGTCTATAGCAAATGAAGAAGCTAGAGCAATAGCGAAATTATATCAGTACGATGAGAGGCATTGATTTTATCGATGATTTGTTTGAGAAGTCATACCTGATCTTAGAATAGCGTCAATAGTAAGTAGCTATATACCTACTATAAACTCTTCTAAGTCTAATATAGAAGATAGTCTGTTATTAGCTTATACAGAAAATTGAACTATAGAAGAATATATAAATAAAGTATCAAATAGAACATGAGATACTGAAGATAAAGTTATAAATGATTTAGCAATAAAACTATCTTCACATTGAAGTTATGATGTAACATATTTAGAAGAGCTAGCAAGTAATGTCGAAAGAACAAAACCTGAAGAGCAAATAGAGTTTGTAGATGAAATACACAAGATATCACCTGATTTAGCTAAAGAGTTAGAGGCTAGACTTGATGATGTATCAATTAATGAATGAGATGTCTATGAATGACATATATTTGAAGAACAAAAAGAACTTACTAAAGAACAAATAGAAAATAATAAAGTAGTAGAGTTGGAAAATGAAAGAAAGAAAAAGAAGTCTTTATGGAGAAGATGATTAGAGTTCATATTCCCAACACAACTAATTGATGTAGTTCAACAGTTGCCAGTTCTCAGAAATACACTTGCATATTTTGATGCTAAGTTATTCACAAGAATACCTGCTGAGAATAGACCATACATGAAAGATGTATTTGACAATCTATATGTAAGATATCTTGAAGGATGAGATATGTTCTTAGCAGAATTAGATACTGATTTAAAGAATGTTCTTAGATGAGAGCCAGCGAATCTACCTGAAACAGCATCACTAGTTTATGCAATAGAATGGATGCAATCACCATTATGAACAGAGAGTAGAGTTTTACCTGTAGAGGTAATGGAAGCTATAGCATCAATAAAAGATGATGTAATGTCTTCAGGAGATTCTATTTGGTTAGATCCATGAAAATTGCATACATTGTACACATACTCTTCACAGAGAGCATCTTGACTTAAGATAATATGAGCTTTGAGTGAAAGAGCTTACTCTGTAATAGATAGAAACTTTAATACAGTATTTGAAAATCAAACAGTAAGTAGTAAAGATATAGATTTCTATAAATGAAGTGAATGATACCACAAGAATGAAAATTCTGATTGGTTTTTGAAGATGGCATTGAGAGTCCCTTGAATAAGACAAGTAGCATGATCTAAGAAACTTGCATGATGAGTTATGAGAAATGTGTTACGAAGTACATTGAAGGTTATAAATTCTTGAAGACAGGATATAGCAAATATAGCGTTGTTACTTCCATCAGCTGTATGAAGAATAGCATGAGTTAAGGATTGATTATTTTCAAAAGATCAATTTAGAAAATCTGTTGCTTCTGCATCTAAGATATCGATGATTGTATGATATGTTATATGAGTATCTAATGGTGCACTAGCTGTTGTAAATCAGTGAATATCTTATTTTGTTAGAAGACAAGCATACCTCAATGGCTTAAGTTGACTTGCTACTGAATGAGAATTATCAAACCTAGTTAATGATCTATGATTATGATTTGACCCAAATGAATTATTTGAGGGTATAAGCCTTTGACCACAGAACTTGATATACGATATTGTTGGTAGGGACACTTTTTCTAGAGCTGTAATTGATAATTACTTGAGACAGACAAATCAAACGATACCTGAACTATATTCAGCACCATGAATATTGAAAGCAGATGTAGAACAAGAATTGAGAGAGTTTTATACATCTAACTTTCAAAATGTATTTGGCATATCTGATGTGCCAAGATTAACAAAGTTCAATTATTCACTTGTCTGAGCTACTTTGAACTTCTTATGAGGTTGGGGACTATCTCTTACAAAACAAACATGAAAGAATCTTGCATGATGATTGAGAAGAAAGTTTGTTAGAGAAATAGAGGACTGAAACTTCGGTTGAGCAAATGATTCAGTGAGATTAAACTATGAGATGAATAGATCTTTTCAATCAATAGCTTACTGATTGTTATGGGCTATGCGTTGGTTGTATTTTATAGGTGATGAAGATGATGACGACATAACACCTAAAGAAAAGCTAATAAAAACTGTTTCAAGACTATATGAGTATATGTCATGATTTAATATTGAGAAGCAGTGATTAGAATCTAGTCCTATAACTAGAATATTAACAGAGATCGTATGACTATGATTAACAGATAAATATTCAGAATTAAATGAAGAATGAAATATATTAACAACAAGTAAAATTTTATGAATGAAAGCTATACTTGAAATATTTTGACAATTCTGAAGAGCAACTGCACCTAGTAGAGCTGTATACGCTTGATTGATAAGATACATGGAAACATGAGATATAGAATCTTGAATGGAAATGATACAAGAATTTATAGACAGAAGGAGGACATGATATATGAACTATATATCAGAAAGTGTCAATAATCAGTTGCAATCATATGTTCCTAGAACAAAAAATAATATATATGATTCATTTCTTTGACTACAAACAAGCGAAATGAAGAAAACGCTATATAGCACAAAAGATAAAGTAAATATGCTTGAATATACATTAGTTCCTGAAGTTTTTTGGCAAGAACTCCTGTATAAAGCACCATTAGTGAATGATATATATAATATTATAACTGAGTGAGAAACACCACAACCTTTTACAGATGTGGATGATATGAAAGCTGTATTACAAATACTAACAGATGATGAATGAATACAACAACTTAGAGATTGACAGTTTCCTGAAGATGCTTCAGCAGATTTCTATAAGTTCCTATGGGCAAGAATGACTGAGTATAATTATAGATTGAAGTTTGATGATTGAAAGGTAGTAGATTGACCATATAATGAAGATTGAGAGAGGAAAATATATGATGAATGAAAGTGAGAAGCTCTGAATCAACAACTCAAAGAAGTATTAGGTGAAAAGTTGTATTTTGACACAATGAAGCAGATAAGTAATATAACTACAAACAATGAGTACAGCACAGCACAATTATGAGTTATAGCAGATGCTATAGTTAGAATAGAAGCAAAAGCTCCATGATGACTAAAGTCTGCTGTTGGTGTTATGGCTTCCATAATGGAGAATAAACTTGCTAGAGAATTGTGATACAGATCAGCATGAGATGAGAATTATTATGAATGACCAGACCAAGCTGTGGTGCAACAATTGATAGCAAGAACAGTATGACCAATACTATATGATAGTACATGAGATGCAAACAACAGAAGAAACGCATGAGAGGCAATAAGAGATTCTGATACTAAAGATTGGTCTGAGGTAATGTGATTCTATTTCAACGAAAAATATTGAGAACTATATCCTGAATTTGTATCAGAAATAAAAAGAAATGATGAGTGAGAACTAAAAGTATTCAGCTCAAACTGATTGGCAAATGCACAAATGAAGAATGCTTTGTTGCTTGATACAATAAGTCACATAGCTGTCAATGAGTGAGATTTAGATGCACTAGCTATTCACAATCCATTGGAGGCATTATCTAGATCTTATGCTGATTCAGAAGAATTGTGATTTAAACAAGTAGTAGATGAGAATGGGAATACAAAATGGGTAGAATGAGAAAAGCGTGATGAATACTTAGATAGAAAAGCAAAGTTAATAGCTACATGATTAAGTAGGTACTTAGAAACAATAGAGAAATCACCACATGCATCTGCAACAAAATCATATTTGGTAGCTGCAGCAGTAGTTTCAAACGAAGAAACACTTGAAAGGATAGTATGAAATCCTGAGTTAAGAGCTTCACTATGAGAGGAAACTATAAATCACATAGCTTCTATGGTATGGTGAGCTGAGGAAGATTTGAGAAGTGTTGAATGAGTAGTAAAGGAACTAGAAGATTTAGCTTGAGATATATCTTGATGATTATCTTGAGCTTGAACATATAGCTCATACTTTGGTAGTAATGCAAAATGAATAGCAAAAAAAGTTGGTAATATAGCACCAAAATTTAAGAAGTTTATTAGAAACAATTTATCAAATTTAAAGATAGATGGCAAAGTCAAAGCAAAAAGAAGTAAAAGTAGATATGGAAAACAACAACGAGAGTATAAGCTTGCAAAAGCAAGATATGCAACAATTAATTCCAGAGATATTACCAAGTGATTGACAAAACAGTCAACAAAGAGATATAAAATTAAAAGATGAAGAGTTAAAAAAGCCAAAAAGCTTAAGCCCATTATCTCAGAATAAATATAATTCATTAGATGAATGACAATTACAAACTAGAATAGAAGACCTTATAGCCAGTAGAACAAAAGAAGATGTGTGATGAATGTTATGAGAGGTATTTGATGTAATAGCTGATGTCATGAGAAAAGCAGAAAGAGTTAATCCTGTAACATGAGAACATTACTCAGATGCATCTACAAAATTAAAAGCTGCTGAAACTATGTTAAAGATATATGGTGGTAAATTTACAAAGGATACTAAAGTTATAACAAATAAATTAATATTTGAGAAACCTACATGAAAAGGTTAGTTTAATTAAGAAAATACATATGGCTAAAAAACCTAAAGACCTTATTATGAATGAAAAATTAGATGAAACTGACAAACAGTTAGTTTTAGATAATATAAACATATTGAAAGATTCTTGTAAGGCTTATATGCATGTCAACTGGCAAAAGGCTATCAAGGCTTATACTATGGTAAGTATAGATAGAGCTAGGGAGTTGCATGAATTGTGACATCCTGAACTTTCCAACTTTTATAAACCTTTTATAAGAAAAAGATGTAATAGACTATTTAACCAGCTTTTTGATACACAGATAGAGTTCGAAGTTCATGAGATGTGATCAGACAAAAGTATGCCATGAGATGAGTCTAGCTCTGAGAATAAGATAAAATCAATAACAGAAGACCGAATGTGAGATCCAGACAATAGGAAAAATCTTTTCACATGAATTAAGAGTCAAGTAGTATTGTGAAATTGATTCTATAAAGCTTGGATATCATATGAAGATAAATACCCCAAGCCATCTATAGAAGAAGTTGGATCTTTTTCATTGTTCTTTAATTGGAATTATGATTTCTATGAAGATTGAATAACTGTTATAGAAAGAAAAATAAAACCCAAATATTCTATAGCAAAAGAACTAATAACATTATGAATAGACCCTAAATATACACTAGATCGAATAGAGGACTTGGAAACATGAGATTACAAATCAGACACAAATGATGAAGCAATATGGGATCTGCGAATGATACAGGATAGATATGTAGAAGAATGTAAAAGTAGATGTTGTAACAATGAAGATCCAATACAAAGATGACAAAACTATATAAACAATAGGTTTAAGTCTTGACCCACAAAAACTACTACACAAACAATAGAAGATTGATTTTATCATATGAATTGAACAGATGTGCATGAGCTGTATTACTATTGGGATTATAAATATTTGTATATTGTTATTGATGATCAAGTATTTTGAAGGTTAGAAAATCCTATTTCTAAATGAGAGATATGAGTTCCATATCATCCATATATTAAATTAGATATTGATCCTAATTCATGAAGATCTATAAATCAATGATACTGAGTAATATTGCATGATGATCAGGTACAAATAAATGATATACACAATAAGTTTGCAGATCAAATAAATTACTCAACTACAATAAATGCTACATGGATAAAGGAATGAGATTGAGAGGTGCATGTTAGAAATAAGGCATGAAAATGAACTGTTGATGAAAATAATATATTTCTAACACCATGAGATGTTATAGAAGTGGAAGAGAATACAAGATTAAGACAAAATCAATATCAAATTGATTGATCTATATTGAATATTATGCAGTATATGGAGAGTGAGTGAGACAATACTGCTTGACTTACATCTATAACATGATGAACAGAAAGCTGAATACAAAGAGTGCCATTTGCTGCAAAGTCTTTAGCAAAAGTTACAATACAGGAACTACAGCCAGTAATTGAGTGAATATCTCATTGACTTTCTAGAACAGTGGATGTTTGGTTGAGATTATTACTAAATTATATGAATAAGGAAAATAAAAATAAAATAAAGATACGTACAAGACAGTGATGTACAATAGATTTAACAAAGTGAGATCTAGAGAAGAGATACCATATAAAGTTTTCTAATAAATCTATTACTACATTATATACATTTGAAAGTGCATTACAGAGAATAGATGCATTATGAAGATTTATGCCATTGTTTGTTGATGCAGATACATGACGTTCATATATAAATCCAGTTCCTATACTAAAGAGTGTTATGAAGTCATTAGACTTTCCAGAAGATGTTGTTATGTCTATAGATGATATGTATAAAAAACAACAAAAAGTAGCAAAGAAAGAAATAGAATCGCAAAAAAAATTATTAAAACCACAGTTAGAGTTAGAGAGAATGATAACAGAAGAGCAAGCTAGAATACAACAAGATTTACAAAATCAACAAGTAGAACAACAACAGATACAACAACCAATTATAGATCAAGTCTGAGCTTGATCTCCTGATGAGATAGACTTTGGTAATATAGATAATCAATTTGTATAAAGTATATAGTTGAAAAGATCAAAACGCTATATATAATATAAATATATTTTTAGCAAAATTAATAAGCATATGGAAGCACAAAACACAAATGTAGTACAAGATACTACACACGAAAATGTTGTACAGACAACAAATCAAGAAACAATAGTTGATTTAAGGGAAAACATACCAAATGATACAAACTTACAATCTAATGTATCAAAAGAACAAATACAAAAAGCACAAGAAGTTGTAAGATGAGGAAATATAAATTCTTATGATAATGAATTAGTTAATAGAGTTGCTGAAAAAGCATGATGAGACTTTGAAAAGGCAACTAAGATGTTAAATGAGATTAATAATCTTAAAAAGTGATGATTAAGTAGTGAGCAAATAAAGCTGTTCTTGAGTCAAGAAGTAAGTTGAAATGTAGATAATAAAGTAGAGACTCAAGAAATTGTAAATAAATCTAATGAACAACAGAGTACACAAAAGAATGAATATCAAGAAAAATTGTTAAATTGAATTGACAGTTTTTTACAAGAACTAGATAATGTTATTGTAGATGACAAAACAAATAATGTAGATGATGTTGCAAAAGATGTAAAAGAAATTCCTGAAGTTGATAATGTTGACAGTCCTGAAAGAGTGGATAGTTCACAGAGATTATCAAAACTTGAGGTTGCATATGCAGAAGCTTATAACACAGTAGAGATTTTAAAGCAAAGAAACAAAGAGTTAGTAGAACAAAATGCAAAATTTTCCAATCAACCAAGTTTGGAACAATCAGAGGCAGATCTAATAGTTGCACTAAGAAAGTGACTAGCAGAGTGAGCGAATCAGTATACTAAAGATTTAGCTATTGATTCACTAAAGAAGAGTTTGGAAAAACTGACATGAATACCTTTAGATTCTTATTTATCTATGATGTTTCAGAATCAAGGTAATACTGCATCTATGTTCACAGAAGCAGGAAAGAAGAAGACTCAACTTGATTCAGCAAAAGCATTATTAAGGAATAAGATGTGAGTAGCTTGATAAAAAAAATTAAATAAAATTTTAAAACTTAACAAAAATTTAATAAAATGGCTTGTAATGATTGTGTAATACAAGGAGCAGATCTTTGTAATTCAATACCAGGTTCATATGATATTCAAACAGGTTGTAATAGTGTTATTGATCTTCAAACAGCACTTGACCTATTTGGTACAGTTGTAAAACCTTATGAACTTTGTGGTAAATTTAGCATGTTTAATTTTACATGTAGAGACCAATACACTCAAGAAATAGCATTGTTTATGCCTCAGGAAAGAGATGTAGATACAGCTATGGATAGGTCTCCAATGAGAAAACCAATTTTCTCTGAGAAAGTTATGGGTGATTCATCTTATGATGGAGAAAGATTCTTTTGGGGTGAAGAGTATGACGCTACATTTGATACAACACTAACTGCAGATGCTACAGGTGCTACTTGGAATGTTGAAGATCCAACTCTATTTGAGATTGGTGGTGATGTATTTATTGGTGGTTGTTCAGATGCTGATTGTGAATATACACAGCATTATACAAAGATTACTGCTATTGACGATGTAGCAGGAACAATTACAGTAGCAGATGCTTTGACAGACACTGTTTTTGCAGCACAAGATATTGATGGTTGTAATACATGTCAAGCTATTGTTTCTGTTTGACCTAAAAGATATGACTACTGTGATGAAATTACCAGTACAGATAGTTCAGGAACAAGAGAGGATGTAAGTTCTTATATTGTGCATTTTGCTAATCTTAAATGTTTCAATAGAAAAGACCTACAGAAATGTTATACTTGTCTTCCTTGAGATGAAGGTCTTGTAGCAGGTGCTGAATCATTTGTAAGTGATAACATTAGAGATGTAAAAGATAGATGGAATCATAATATTCTTATGCAGCTATACTTTGGTCAGAATGAGAAAGATGCAGATGGTAAACAATCTACAATGGGTATCTTCCCAATGATTGCAGCTGCTGAACAAGCTTGTGGTAAATGTCTACAAACTTCTCTTTGTGGTCTTAGTCAAACAGCTAAGTTGAAGAAACTTGTTGAGATTTTGGGATCAATTTCTGAATGTCCTATTGATAATGAACCTGATGTCATGATCGTTGGTAATAGAAAGGCTTTGGAATCAATGTCATATAATCAACATTATTGGAATAAATTGTTTGGTAAAATCGATGCATGTTGTGGTGTTAGAGGTGAAGATAAAACATTCGACTTGAACTATGCTATTAAACCATTGTTTGGTCAAAACTTTAGCTTTAATCATTCAACATTCCTATCTAAAATGTTCCCACATAGATCTGTTATGCTTCTTGTTCCTAAGGAGTGGATCATGCTTAAAACATTTGGATATGATATTGATGAGAATATGGGACTTAGATGGTCACCAAGTGATGAATATTTCAAAATGACTGACCTTGAATCACATAGAACAAATAAGTTTAAATGTGATAAGTGTTATAAATTTGAAGGTTCATTCTCTTGGATTATGGCTGGTCTCTGTAGTGGAAGGCGACAAATTATCCGAGATATGTAATCAGATAAATAAAAATACAAAGATAGAAAGAAGCTTTCCTGTCCAAGGAGAGCTTTTTCAAAGTAGATATTTGAATAAAAACAAACAATATATATATTATTTACATTATTTATAACAAAAAGAACGTATGAAAGTTTGTCATTTCATTAATAAATATATAAAACCTAGAATATCTAACACAAGTTGAACATTAATGCTGTCAGATGAGCTATCTATACTTTGATTTATAGAAGCATGATTAACTAGAGTTTATAATTTTCATGCCAGATGAAGAGAAAGCTTATGAAGTTGGCAATTAAAAACAGAAGCGTTTCCAACATGACAGTGAGAAGTGTATCTACAAACAAAATATCCAATACTAGATATAAAAGCTATATATTGTGGCAAAAAACCAAGACATGTGAAGTTTAAGAAAGACTGTGAATGTGATCCATGTTGACCATGTGAATATTGAGTCTCATGTACATGTGATTATAAATGTGCTTCGTTAGATCTAAAGAGGTTATCACCATGAGCTAAACCATGTCCTAATAGTTACCATATAGTAGATTGAGAAACATGAGGTGGTTATCGATGACAAGTGATATGAGTATATCTTCCTGAAGATTGTTGTGATTGTGATGAGGAGTGTGATTGATTGTTTGTTGAATATCGAGCTTGATTCAATTCATTAGATTGTTTAGATGATGAGATAAACTTACCAACACCGTATCTTATAGCTCTTACTGACTTTGTAATATCAGATATAAATGATTCAGCATCTGATAGTAAAGAAACAAAGGCAGCTAATGCATATACAAGAGCCAAGGATACACTATTTGCAACCCAGGATGGTGATAGAAAGTATGATAGCAAGAATTGACTAAAGGTTACACCAATTTTATGAAAAAGAATGTGATATCATTATGCCCATATTTAAAAGTGATTTCTCTCAGAATATAAATGATATTCATCCAGTATCTTACTTGGTGAATGTAGAACCATACCATGAACCTCATTGAAATACATCATATAGAGATAATTTTGATTTTCATAGATGATTTTCTGATAGGAGACTATCATTTGTATGAAGAAGATGATTTAAGAGATGTTGATGAGCTCTATGATGAGTTGTTGATGTTAAAGATATATGATGAATAAGATACATATTGTCACATGATTATGAAAGGTGAGTTTGATCTATACAGGTGCAATGTCCTGATTGTAAAGTTTGATGCACAAGCCATGTTGATAGTTGTTGTGCTAGAAGAGTGTGATCAGTCAATTTTATAATAACTGATTGTACATCACCTAAAATACAAGAGACTAATTTTGTTAAATGAGAACCCAACTTTCAGACTTTAAGTATATGAAATGAATTAGTATGAACTACTGTTCAATGATATGTAGATTGATTATCATGAGCAACAGTATGATGTTATGTTTATATAAGATCAGAGTGAGCAACACAGTGACAAGTTAGGGAGATTGTACAAATAATATGAAATAAAATAATAGTAGATAGCCCATTTCAAGGTATAGATGATCCTACCGAAGAGTGAATAGCTTTTGAACAACAGGATGTCCAAGTATGACTATATTGTGAACGATGACCAGTTCCCACATTCGCAACAGAATGATGAATAAGATTCTTATCTAAAGATGCATGTGATGGAAGTTGATGACTAACAAGTCAAGTCTTTGGTAACTGAAACTCAGATGCTTCTGATATCTTTGAATATGATTGACAATATGGTTATATAGATGCTAATACATGATTTATATTTCTAGGACAATTCTGATTTAATAATTGATATTTTTTGCCACAAAACACATTATTTACATGATGAGGTTATGATACATCAATTAATTTTTGATGAGTTTTGGTCTTAGTGTGACCAGAAAATATATGATATGTATATAGGACGTGACAACAAATAGATGCACTACCTGATGTATGATTTGAGAAGCTTTGATCTATATGATATTATACAAGAGAATCTATAGATGAATATTTGCAAAATTGATACTTCTTATGAAGCGATAGAGAGCTTTATCAGATAGACTTACAATATATATGAAATCTTATAACATGATGACCAAGATATAAGCCTGTGCTAAAAAAAATATCTAAATACATAAGAGAAGATTTAAAACAACTTGATAGATGTGCATGAGACAGAGTGTGTCTACAAGTTAATAGTGAATGAATAAAAATATTTATAAACAATAATAACTTCGATTGAACAAAGATACTTATATATTATGAAGACTATTGAATATGGGTAAAGCGATATACATGCGAACAGATGATATGTCTAGAACATAAGTGATGTTGGTATTGAGACTTAATATATCATTTAGATTGATTATATGATGATAGTGATGAAGAGATAGTACAAGTAGTGTGAATGATGTTTGATGCAGAACCATTTATAAAAAAGAATTTTAAACAATTAGTATGACGAATATGAGACCTTTCAATAAATAAGTGAAATACATATATATCAAGTAAGTTAGATCAATGCTGATTTCAGTATGTTGAGAATTATAAGCTTGATGATTTGTGATTGTTTTGTAATTGGAATAGTGATAAGAAGTCATTGCCAAACAAATATTTACATACAAAACCATTCTGAGAAGATATATACAGTAGAGCAGATAGGGAGAATGATCCTGATTATCATTCAAAAGACCAAAAAGCATTGTGTGATTATGATATAGAAGAACTAAGAAACAATAGTAAATGTTTAGAAGTAGAATGTGATTGTGATTGAGAGGTTAAAGATGTGCAAGAGAAAAGTCCTATTGATAAATATACAACGTTTGCAAAACAGTGAGTAATATGAAGACCAATAGAAAAAGATTGAAATGTTTTATATTGGGAGTTTGTAGCTGATAAATGAGATAGACTACATATAGCTTGAATGGCTACAAGCTATGCACCATTTAATGAAGACTGACCTTTAGATATATGTCCATCAAATGTTATAAGAGATAAGATGGTTTGCTAAAAGTTAATGTTTGATTTGTATATATAATTGTATAACATATTATTATTTATAATATAAAATCAAAAATGATAGATAGTAAAGCTTTAGAAATGAAAGCAAAAGAATTGAGAAAACTAGCAGAGCTTAATCCTGAAATATCTAGAGATATTATGGAACGTGTTGGCATGATAGAGGATAAGTTGTCTATATTAAAACCAAGCAATCTAGAGGAAGTGGTAACATCTATAGAAGTAAAGGAGCAAATAGATGAAATTAATGAAGAGGAAATATTACAGAAAATAATGGAACTATCTTCACTATTATCAAGTGAATGATTAAATAAGCTCAAAGAAATGAATTTTTCAATACCTTTAGATATGATAGATAGTGTGTTATAATGCCTAATATAGATTTTTTAAGTAATCTCAGAAAAAAGGTTGCAGATGATAGAGATAGAGCAGCTGAAGCTGAAAAAAAGGCTAGGCAGAGATCTAGGCAGTCATGAAGATTGCTTGACCCACTTATAATATGAAGTAGAAGACAAAACCTACAAAATCAATTAGATGTAATAGATGACAGAATAAATAATTCTAGACAACAGGACTTTAATAATAGAGTGGGATCATTACCTACACTAAGTGGATTAGCTTCGCAAACTCCTACTACTTGATGAGCTGCTGCCGAAAACTTACAACAAAGAGTAGATCAATTATTGCCACTGTTCCAGTGAATAGAAGATTTTACTCTATCAAGAACATGAGATATATCTAGCCTTGCAAGAAATCTTAGTAGATGACAATTGGAATCATTAAGAGAAAGATTTAGTGATTTGAGAAGGGGTCTCACACAAAGTGCAGCTAGACAACAAGGATTAGTTTCTTGATTAGCAACTAGGTCATGAGCTTCTTCGGCACAGAGACTTGCGTGATTAAGTGCAGCTGATGCAGATACAAGATGACAACTAGCTGAGATATGATTAACAGAAGATGAGCAGAGGAGACAAATACTAAATAATTTGTTACAAGCTGAATCAGCTTTAGCATGACAAGAAATAGAAGCAGTATCACAAAATAGATGAGCTGTTATAAATCTTATAAGCAATTTAGCTACAACTTTGGCAAATTTAGAACAATGAACAGCCTCGTCAGGTGTATCATGATGATCTAGCGTATTAAATGATGTATTGAGTCAAGTTAGATGAAGTCAAACACAACAAAAGGTATTATTGGATAATGCTGAACAGTGAACGAATACAAATCAACAGTCTCAACAGAAAGAAGTTCAACAAACAACACAATGAAGAAGAGCTAGACAATGAACATGAAATACAACAAGACAACCAACGCCATTAGAACAGATTTTGAATCAGTCATTAGCTAGACCTGAAGACTTGATAAGAAAATTACCAAATCAAGAAGATATATTAATACAAGAAAATAACTTTTGACAATGAACATTATTAAATAATAATTTATAATATAATATAAAAATAATATGTGATGTAAAACATGTTGAGGTAGGAAAAGAGTTGCATCTCCTAGCAAAAAGGGTACAACAAAAACAGTAGTTAGGAAAACAAAAATCAGAAGAACTACACCATCAGGTAAAATTATAAGAGTTAAAAGATAATATTTATAGCATAATTAAAGCAAATGGATTTAGCTCAATTTACATTTGAAGTATGAGACTTCGGATGAAATCAAATATTATGAGATATATTTGATTGAGAAGTAGATGAATGAGATATGATTATTCTCAAACATAATGGTATGTGGTTTGAATGGTCAAAAATGGATAAATTAGATGATATGGTATTAGAAAGACTAAAAAAGGATTCTAAATACCTAAAACGTATTCAAGCAAAACGAAATTTTAGTAAAAATAAAAACAAAGATAATGGCAACAGTAACAGTTGAGATTGATGACAGTCTACTTAATGACTGTTGACTATTACGTTATGATTGTAACACACAGTCTTTTCACTTAGCTAAAGAAAGTGAAACATTTGAAAACTATGAAGTAGACTATGACATAACAATACAATGAACAGAATGAAATTATAATTGTGAATGTGAGGAATTAGCACAACGACAGTGTGACTGAGCTTTATGATGTGTTAATAGATGTGACTTGTGGGAGTACATGAAAGAAAACTGTGAGTGCTATAGTTTCTTTGATTTATGTGAAGCACCTGATTGCAATAACTGTGAAGATGGGAGCTTTATTAGAGTCAAAGACTGTGATGAATTGGAATGTATACCTACATGTGATGTAGCTTATGAGATATGAAGAAAGCTTAAATGACTAGATGATACATGTGACTTCGATTTTGAATGGATAAGTTGTGAAGATATATATCCATTTTTGGAAAGTGCTGATACTGATTTACTTACAATAAATCCATGTGATAATGGTAAAATAGTTTTCCAAATAAAAAATCATGATGAAAAAGTTGCATTGCAATCTTGATGTGAAGCAAAATATTTGTGAGAGTTATTAAATACAGAATCATGCTTATTTAAATGGAATACTGATAATTGTCAGGCTAATCTAATTCCTGATTTTCCTGAAGATTGTGATGAAGATTCTTGAAGTTGTTGGGTAAAACCTAGAGCAATGACAACACTAATACAATCTGTGACAATATCTCAACCAACATCACAAGAAAACGCATATTATCTTTCTAGTGTAGATATACCTGAACTAGATAATAGATGATGGATAAGGCAAGATGCATCATTTGAGACATTTTCATATTGAGGTATGAATGTTGCAGATTGAATAATAAGAACGAATAGAAACTGATTTTGGGATTTGAAATTTGTGTGAAGTCAAGAGCAAAACAAGTGAGTACATTGAACAAGAGTATGATTAATATTAATATATGGTAACGAGGTCAGATTAGTTCCTCAGACTAGATATAGCTGAACTGATTCATTTCTGTATGAAACACAGCCAACTACACCATGAGCAAGTTTCTCTACTTTTGGTGATAATCAATACACTACATCATTTTGATGACAATCATTACCAAACTGATGAACATACAGTATGGGTAGAGTTATTGAAAGATTCCCAGTATGATGATCTATACGGTGGTGATTGCCTGAATGAACATTGATAGTTCCCGCTGTAAAATTTAGTACATTTATGACATGAGATGATGATGCAGCTATAGAATGACAGATAAGTATATTATGAAAAGAAGAGGTTTCAGCTGATTGATTTGATGCATTCATTATACAAGCTAAATATGATGATGATATATATAACTGTTGTAATGATTGACAGTGCATAGAGCCATTATGTAATTGTTTATAATATAATATAATTAAATAAAAATGAATTGAACAGAAGGTATAGCAATATTCCATTTTGCACAACAACCTGTTGACGAATGTAATGGTGATGCTACAAAGATTGAAGATCAAGAAGTTAAAAGTAGACTTCTTGTGGGATTGTATGATCCTGTATGTGACAATTCTTACTATGTTAAGATAGAAGACCTAGACTCTTTAAAACCATAGAATACAAAAAAACATTTGTAAATACACAATTTTTAAATAATATTATTAATAATTTATATTAATAATAATTTTATTTTTTATGCCAACAACTAATCCTAATAAATCAGAAATACAGGAACTGATTATTGAAAGTAGATTATGACCTGATTTTACATTTGAATGGCTCTGATGAAATAAGTGTGAAATATGTTATAATGGTGAGGTTATATGCAACACCAGTAATACTTGCAAGAGAAGACTTGTAGAGGACTTTATACCTGATGCAAATTATATTCCTGTTAATTTCTTAAAGTATAATGAAAACTATTGGAGATACCAATTCTGATACTAACATATGGTGACCAATATTTTGGCAGTATATAGACATGATGGTGTTATATTATGATGAGATGTTTGATGATGTATATAACATGTATTTTTCATATGTATTACCAAATACAATACCATGTTGAGAATGCCAAGATCATTATGTTTCTTTTATATCAAAAAAGCCCTTCAATGCTAAAAATATTAGAAGGTGGGTTTTGGATTTACATAACTATGTAAATAAAAGAAACAATAAGGATCAATGGAATATGAAACAATATAATAATAAATTAAATAATTATATAAAGTAGATATTTGATTTTAGAAAATTGTTACTTATATAGTAGGTAACTTTTTTTAAAATAATCAAAATAAATATGGCTGACCTATCTGATTTGCAATCTAAATTGCTTGAACTAGAAGAGAATTACATATGTTCTTGATCTACAGAACCTTTCCTACTAGTATTTGATCCTAACTCCTGCGAAGAAATAGAAGCTGTAAATCTATCTTCATTAGTAACTAATGCTGATATCTATGTTAATTGAGGTTCTACTGATGATGGTAATCTAGTATTAACAGATAATGATGCAGGTACTCCTGATGTGGTAATTGATTTATGTCCTGCTATAGAGTTCTGTATAGAGAATAACAATTTTGAGTTATTCGAAATAAATGGTAATCCAATAGAAAGCTGAGATGATATCTTAGTACAGAATGATCTAGGTTATAATGCTACTACTCAAGCTATTGAACAAGGTTATCCGTTGACGAGAGATACAAGTACTGATCTTAGTGGATTTGAAAGAGAGTGGATATGATGAAATGTAACTACCAATATAGAATCAAATTGAAATCTATTTGTGAGAAGAAATACTGATACCACCTGAATCTACACAGCAAGGGATAGTACAACACTGTACTTTAGGAGAAACACTAGTTGAGATGTAGATTGACAGATAGCAAAAGAAGCAAATGGTTCTCTTAGATATAAAAACGACTGACAACAAGTTTTCTTTGCTGATTGAAATAATGATACAGACTACAACGATATATATGCATTCTTCGTAGATAGCAACTCTATTTCATGACCAGTGAGACATCTTTTGTCTTTATGAGAAAACGGTCAATTAAAGGTATGAAACATGGCATCTAGTGTTGAAAGAACTTCACCAACATGAAATGGAGCAAGAGTCTATGTTTTGTGAGATGCAACACAAAGAGATACAGTAATTAACTCCTGAGATCCTGACTACAGTTGACTTGTCTTAGAACAACTAGACGGAGCATCACTAAAAACTAACATAGGTCAAGCAACACCACTAGGTTATAGGAATAGTGATGGACTCGTTGTGCCTATACAAATACCTGTTTCATGAATGGAACAACAATGAGCTAAAACATCAACAATATTCAATAGTCAAGTAGATTGAACACAGTATTCTTGAGTTAATATTTGAAGTGATACACGAATAAATCCATACGATATCCCTGTGAGTGTTTATGTTGATTATCAAGTAACGATTAACACACCTAATTTTATTACTAAGTGAACTGAATATTCTATTGAGTGAATTTTTCGTTTATCATTAAATTGACTAAATTATGATAATAGAGTCAGTTGATTTAGGAAGGCTACATGAATATGAGGAAGCTCTGTAGATACAAGACTATGATTAGTAAGAAATTTCACAGATATAATAATACCTGCATGATGAACATTGAATTTATCATATGATGTAGTAAACGTTGAATTATGAATATTTGCATGAGACACAGATATAGATTTCGCATTTAGAGCACAACCTATTAAGTTGTATTATACTCCTATAATTTAGTTTTATTCACTAATTAAGATCTATGAAAACAACACTATTAGACATAGAAATATCCTATGAAATAAGGGAACAAAAGACCGATAGATACACAAAGTCTATAGGTAAAGACATTTCTTGAGCTGATATAATTGTCGGAGCAAAAGAATGAGATGATGGAGTAAAAAAGGAAACTGTTACATCATTTTATGTAGATGTGACTATAGGTACTGATAATGAATGAGATCCTATAATATATTCAACACAGATACCATCGGAAGAATATGCAGAGCAAGCAGTACATAATGTTGTGCTACAAAATGTACCAAGCATTTCTGCAAGGTATCAAGAAAAAATGAGAGAAGAAGAGGAACAAAGACTGAAGCAATTGGAAGAAGAAAGAAAAAAGAGAATAGAGGAAATGGAGAAACAAAAAGAACAAGAAACTCAAGTAATATTAGCTATGCAATCTATCTTGAGATACTTCCAAGATAACGAAGATGAAAAATATGGGAGAATAATGGAAAATTATAGGGAAGAATATGATGAACAGAACTGAAAAGATTGAGATAGCGAAATAGGAATTATCCTAGCAAAAGCATTAGAGATGACAGGAGTTCTTGATTGATATACTGCATGAAATGGTAGTCAGATATTTGAGAATATAGATGAAGCAAAAGATGCATACCAAGAACAAAGTGAAAGAATTGTATAAAAAAAAGAGCCTACAGAAACTGTAGACCCTTATCATTATAACTCAAAACATGAAAACACATGCAAATGCATAGTAAATAAAATATATTTAAAACATAAATAAAACAAAATATGTGTGAATGCATTCAAAATATGCAAGAGGTAGCTATATATAGTAATCCATTGTGCCCACCACAAGTAGAACTCATTTCAGATTGTGATAACCCAATATATGTAAGACAATGTTGATCTGATTTTGAAAAATCTATTAGATGTGAGATTGATTGAAACTGAGACTTAACTTGAGTTCAAGTTCTAATCTTAACAGAAATAGATGAACAGACAAAACTACCAACAACAAATTATTATAATCTTATAACTTCAGCACCTTGGTCTTGAGATCCTTCTACTGATTTAGTAAAATGTCCTGACCAAGAATTAGAATCTGATGCAAAAGTCTTTTGTGATGAATGAACAGAATTTATTAGACGATATGTAAAGAAAAACTGAGAACCAACTTGAGATACATTTGATACAGATTTTTCTTGATCTGTATATTTAGCAAGTTGAAATGAAGTTGTGGGTACATGTAACACTGTGCTTGATGTAGAACAGAATAAAAAGATACATACTAATACAACTACTTGAGAAATAACAGAAATATATGAAGTTGTAAAATATAATAATGATGGTACTGTTAATTCTACTTCTTATATAAATGCTGATTGAACATGATCTAATTTTACAGTTACATGAACAGTCGCATGTGAACCTATACGTGTAGTATTGGGTAGTCAACTACTCACATATGATGATACATCAGTAATTACATTAACAGTTCCAGCAAATACAGCAGGTGCACACATTCAAATTCATACTTGAGTCGACACTAAAGTGACAGTTACTTGAACTGATCCAGTAACATGAGAAACATGAATAGGCAATGTTGTAAAAACATGAGAGGAAATAATTCTACATTCAAATAATGAAGTTAATAATTTCAAAGCTATAGCTATTGATTGAAGTGCCACATGAGAATTGTATGTAGAATATTTCAATACATCTATTGAAACTGGTATATAATTAAATAGTTTATATTAAATCTATCAAAAATGAAAATAATAAAATGAGGTTCTGGTGGATGATCAAGTTTCCAAATAGATTCATGCACAAAACCAAATTGATTCTTATGAGAAACCTGATTAATAGTACAACCCAATGCTTATAATGTAGATAATGCACCTATAGTATGGAGTCTTGTTTCTTCAAATGGTGATGCTGAAAACGTCTCTTTAGATTCTTGAACGTGAGAGATAACTTATGATATACCTAATAGTTTATCTAATTGATGAAGAGGGGAAATAATAATTTCAGCAACTGATGCAAGCTGAAACGTAGTAACAAAGCATATATGCACACAAGCACTAGACCCGGTTAAAATAGAGCGTTTAGCATGTGATAACAATATTTCTGTTTCAGACCCTCTTCTTGTTAATAATGCTGATATATTTGCTTTTGTTTCAGAAGATTTGTCCAATGTTTACCAAGATGATTTAGAAACCTTGCCATCTTTAGATTGAGACCCTGTATATAAAATTATAGACAGGAATGGTAATGAGTTAATTGCAAATAATACAGGAGGTTGAAGACCTGTGTTGATAGAATCAGAGCCTTTAGCAAACTGATACCCAGTATTAGATTTTTCTCAGAGCAGTGCTTCTATATTTTATGATACGAATGGTGTGTGAGTGGCTTGAGAACCATTTAAGATGTTATTTTATTTTAAGATAGATGCAACAACTCCACAATCGTGATCTTTACTTTCTTTAGGTGATTGATCTGCAAATTCAAACCTTGTTTCTGCTTGATCTGTACAAATAGGAAGAGGGTCTTCGACATTCTGAACCCCCGATGATTTTGTATTTAGGTATAGTTGAACATGATGATGAGATACTGTTATAATGCCATTTTCTGAAATTGCAGATGGTAATATGCATTTACTTTGAATTACATATGACAATCCTGAAGTAAATATATATGTAGATTGACAGCTAAAAGTCACATTTAATATGTGAGTACCAATATTAAAAGAGCATTATAGATTTTTCAGAAATAGAAGTGCAAATAGATTTGTTGATTGACTTATATCAGAGATAATTATATGAGATATGACTACTCAGGCTTTTGATAAAAAGCAAGCATATCTCTTATGTAAGTACGCACTTCCTATATCTTCTTTTTCTGGTACTTGACCATTTTGAGTAGACTGTAAATTATATGATCAAATAACAGCATTTGAAAAACATACATTGTCAGATGGGAGTCAGGTCGTATATGACACACAGACATGAACTTACTATGATATAGAAGATGTACCAACACCATGACTTTGAATATTATCTAGTTGTGAATCTGATTCTATCATTGATGGACTCATTTTTGATGTAATGCAACCAGATGATGTTTGAGCAAATAGTGTATGAGTCCCCATTGATTCATACTACACGACATCACCAAGTTGATTTGTGAAAAAACGCATAACATAATTTTAATAAATTAATTAATATTATTCCTATAATATTATATTGACCATTATATTGTGTTTATACCCAAGAGCATATATATTCTAAAATATAATAATAGATTAACCATTAAATGCAATTCTTGAAATATCTAGCACATATGATAATGTATATATATTACCAGCAACAAAGAGAGGAGTTAAAATATATGTACAAGAATGAAATATAGAAAAATCTTTAAAAATACAAAGAGCTTTAGAAATACTTTCACAATAAAACATTGTCTATATATATGTCTGATGAGGAGCATAAAGAAGCAAGTCAGAAGGAGAAATCTATAGAAATGTATATATATAAATTCTACTCTCAAAAAAACAATCTCAAGATTCAACAAATGCAAATAACTATCAATATAGATTAAAAGCTATGTGAGTTACTGATTTAGAAGTAAAGATTGTTGATGGAGTATCAAGAGCAATGAGTTGAGAAAAAATAAAAGACATAATAAAAGATTATCCATCAGATCAAAGATTATACTTTAAAAGACTTATAGAAATATGATCTAGAATAGAATGGGTTAATATATGTTTGGAAGAGTTAAGATCATCTATTTCTGAAGAGAGAGAAATTGATTATCCACAATTTATAAAAGTATCATATTAATATGAATTTTACATCAGCAGTAATTCTACATAAAAATGGCTGAGTAACAAAGACAAACACATGAACAAAGCTATGGACAGTAACTTCATCATATTGATGGTATATAGATTATGAAAATAAATTATGATATATAGAGGTTCCTGTTTGATTTGAACATGATTTTGGTTCAATACCTCGCTTTCTATGGTGGTTGATTAATCCTACATGATATTTGGCATTCATATTGCATGACTATATGTATCATGAATTGATAAATTATAATGTAGATTGAGAAACATTCAAGTCACAAAGGTTACTTGCAGATAGAGTTATGTATGAGGCATTAATAGTTGAATGAATGAATAAATATTTTGCTAAATTATGTTTTTGGTGAGTTAAGTTATTTGGTAGAAAATACCACATAAATGAGAGGATAAAAAAGTGAATTTCATTATATTATAAATAGTTATGGATCTCATTATATATGTAATAAAAAAGATATATGTTTTTTTATATATCTTTTGAGCATTAATTATAACATATAGCTGAATAGAACCTCCAGTTATATGCATAATATTTATGCTTATGTTTTTTGATTCTATAACATGATATGTTATGGCTAAATCATTAGGTATATTCTCAAAAAAAAAGTTTCGATGGAAATTATTTATCAAAGTATTAATGTTATCATCATTAATATTATTGTGAATATTAATGACTATTTGATTTTGAGAAACTAGTAGCTTATGGAAATATGTTTGATCATCAGTCTTTGGTTTATTCTGAGTACAGGAAGCAATAAGTTCTATGGAAAACATACAAATAGCTAGAACATGAAATAAAGATATTAAAAAAATTGACATATATTGATTCTTTGTTGAAAAATTACGTTGATATGTTTATAACAAACTAGAAGAAATAGATAAAAAAATAACTGAATAAAATATTTTTACAATATAAAAAATGCATTGTGAATATAATATCTCCATATATAAACAGTGAATCAAGAAATAAAGGGAAATATAAAAAAAGAAACAAAGGTAACAATACTAACATAAAAGAAAACAAACATCATATACTGCCAATAAGTAGGTGATGAACTAATGATGATAGTAATATGATTAATTTATATATAGATTATCATTATAGCTTACATAGAATATTCTGAAATCTAAATAAGTAAGATATTAGAAATATCAAAAACAGCAATAACAGATGAAGTAAAAAATGATCTAATAAAAATATTAGAATGTGAAGAAAATGATTATTGGTATAAAAATTGAGTTTGGAGAAAATAAAGTATTAATTTGAATAAAATATATGTATTAATATAATGTATTTATTTACATTATATTTTTATATTATGGAGTTTGTAACCGAAATATCAGCTGTATTAGCAATACTACCTGCCATACTAATATCACTAACAGGTAACATTAAGAAGTATACATGAAAGTTTACCTTCCTTGTTCCTTATGTATTAGGTATACTATTCATGTTAATGTTATATGTAACATTTAATGAACAAAGCTTATATGTATATATTGTTAATGGTATATTATTTTGATATGGAGCTAGTATAGCATATGATACATGAAAGAAATCATCAAATAATGAATATATTTTATCAGAACTTCAAGAATATAATGGGTAATAGAGATTTATCATTATTACAGGATAAAACATCAAAAAAATATACTACATTGAAAGATAGAGTAAAAGATAAGTTTTGATATGATATATTTATTACTGATTGATTTAGGACTGCTGAAGAACAGTTTTCTCTATATCAAAAATGAAGAACTAAACCATGAAGAATTGTTACTTATGTAGATGGATATAAAAATAAATCAAATCATCAGTTTTGAATAGCTTTTGATATTGCATTTAATTGAACAGAATTATATCCTAATGATCATCAAAAACGAGAAAATGTAGCATCAATAGCTAGATGATTATGACTAGAACGATGATATGATTTATGGTGATTTGATAAACCACATTTCCAAGATACAGGCAAAGAAATGAATATTAGTGAAGAAGATGAAAAGAATCTAAAATTACTTATGAGAGTTAATTGATTATTCCGAGATAGAATAGAAATTAGTGAAATAAGAAAAAAATTACATGAAACTAACAATTATATAAGGGAAACGTTGAATATATAAGACTAAATTAGTAAATTAGTGAGTTCATAATATCATGTGGTATTGTTCCAATACATTACTATAATATCATTCTATGAAACTTATTACTACAAATATGTAAACTATTATATAACAAAATATTAATATGGCTACAAATAAGAAATGATATATGAAAAACTATTGGAAAAGAAAGTGAAAATATAAAAAATATCATTGAACAACAAATGAAAAGAAAAAAAGAGCATGAAGAAACAAAGCTAGAAGAATTATGACTAGAGCGTGAAAAGTAAGAAAATGAGACTGAAAGCATGTTGATCATATAAATAGAAATGCTAGAGATAATAGAAGAAAAAATCTAAGAGTTGTCAGTAGAAAGAATAATCTAAGTAGAAAAAAAAGATAGTAAGTTAATACTATCTTTTTTAGTAAATGTATTCATCTATATTACTCCTTGATATTGTCAATCAAAGGCTTTGCTTTTTCTGATGCCTTGTTCAGAAAAACATTTACTTTATCAGTAACAGATTTACTGAAATCAGAAACTGATTCTGATATACCATTAGATAACTCATCTAGTTGTTCTTTTTCTACATAAAGTAGAAATCCTTTCTCTTCACTTGTAGGTGATACACCCACAGTTTTTTGTGCTTTTTTTGCCATAATAAATTAATTAGTATATAAAACTTTTTCTTTATTTGATGTTGCGACATTTGTTGCTTGATTTACCAGATCCATTATTCAATTATTTTGCTTTAATGTGTCAGCAGTAAATGGTGAAATCTTTTTTCAGCTTATTCATGGTATAAATCATAATCATCATTCTTTCATCATCAAATTTATTTCTTTCATTTTATCCTCTTCACAAAAGAAAAACTTTTTGCCAACATCTCGTGTATCTTTGTATCACCTCTGTCAGAATATTTTATTTCATGCTTCTATTACTGTTTCTTCTGTGAAAAAATAAGCCATAGTATTATATTCAGACCACCTTTTTTTATCAACAGATCAAATACGATTTCTTTTTTTATTTTGATTCTTTGTAAATAGCAAAGAGTAGAATCTTCTTTCTAGAATATTCTTCTTATTATCATCATATAATTCTTCTAATGAAACTTGTTTCTCAGGAGTCTTTTCATTCTTCTTTTCTAAGAGTGCCTCATATTTTTCCTCCATCTGCTGACTTCTCTTTTCTAGTATCTGGTTTCTCTCTTCCATCTTCTCCATCATTTCCAGCATCTTTTGCATTATGTCGTCTTGATTTGTCATATTTTTCTGTATATCATTTAAAAGGTGCTTTGCCATCTGATTGGCTAAGAATACAAGCATTAAAAAAATCAGAGATAATTCAATCAGCGATTCAAATCAACTCCTCTTTTTTTAGGTTAGGAAACCTATGACTATATATTTCATATAGCTTGTCTTGTATAAGAGGTGTTGGTCTTCACTTAAATGTTATGTTATAGAATCTATCATCATGTGTGAAATACATTCTAAAGTGATGCATATTACCAACCAAGCTATTATTGACTTCATACTTGCATTTTACATTAATGTAATCTTTCATTTTGCTATAATTTTGCATAATAAATATGCAATGATTATAGAAATGTAACATTATCAGTCAAATAGCTACTTTATTATGTTGGTAATGTCGAAATCATTCTTTTTTTGCTCTTTTAACATTTTTTGATGTCATGTTTCCCAATCTTCAAATCATCACTTATACTGTTTCTTTCTGTCAACTAAATCTATTCAATAATCCCGTAAAAACATTCTCATTTTCATTATTGTCATATCCCTAGCTGATTTTCACATTTCTTCAAAAACTCGCTTAAATATTTTTTCAATTAATTTATCAATATAAGAAAAATACCACTTAAAATAATTTTTTCAATCTTTTTTCTTTTTCACTACATAAATTGGTATTACATATGCCCTATTCCAATCTTTAGCATACTTATGTTTTCAATAGACTGTTTTCAAATAATCTCTAGTATGCACTATAATTCAGTTCTTTCTGTATTTAGGTAATCTACGTTTCACAAATTTGTTTCTTTGCATTGTTTATCTTATTATATAAAGATTGAACATATTTTATATGTCTTCTAAGTTTTCTTTGTTTTTGTGAATTGTATATTTCCTTTCATATCCTTTGTTGTAATACTATATCCTTAAGTTCTTTTATTATTCATTCATGTCTTTTAATTATTCCCTCATAAAATATTATCTTATCATTTACTCTTTTGTAGATAGGCTCATATACCCATTCATTACAATATTTATCAGGTTCATTTGTGAATATAAGCTTTCTTTCATTCTCTGATGTATTATATACTAAAATTCAGTTTAAATGATATATATTTTTCATTTATATTATATATAAAAAAGTAAAAGAAACACTTGTGTTTATAACTGATATATCTAATAATTCAAGTATTTATATACTAATATTTATTAATGAATATCAACAAAATACAATCTTGTCTTACAAGTGAAGAAAGGAGATATGCCTATGAACAATGGTCATCTGGCAATAGATGATATAATAGTATTGCAATGCATTTATCCAATAGTGATAATAAGGTTGACATAGAGAAATATAGAAGTAGAGTAAGAAGATTTTTAAAGAATGTAGAAGAACATGAACATAGATGAGAAGCAATGAATGAGTATGCTGATTTGACATGAGTGAACCCTGAAAATATATCTACTATGTGGCATAAGTATGAGCTTAATGATTGAAGTAAAGTTTCGGTAAAAATAAATAACCCATATTGAAAAGATGATGTTAATTCTTTCCTTCAAGATACAATTGAAGAAATGAAAGAGTATGCACCTGAATATAAAACAATAAAAAGACAAGATAATAAAGATACACACATGCTTGTTGTAAATGCTTTTGATATACATATATGAAAACTATGTAGTTTAGTGCATTCAAATGATGAATACAATGTAGAGATAGCTACTAAAAGAATATTAGAATGAGTAGATAATATTATTAATAAAGTATCAGGATTTAATATAGATAAAATTGTTTTTGCTTGAGGTAACGATATTTTACATACAGACCATAACAAAAATAATACTACAAAGTGAACACAACAAGATACGGATTGAACATGGTATACAAACTTTATACATGCTCGTGATTTGTATGTTAAAATAATAGAAAGGTTCATACAGTTAGCTGATGTACATTACTTACATGTTCCATCTAACCATGACTATGTAAATGGTGTTGTACTTTCAGAGGTAATAAAAGCTTGGTTTTCTAAGAATGATAACATAACATTTGATGTTTGACCTATGCCTAGAAAATATATACAATACTGAGCTTCACTAATATGATTCTGTCACTGAGACAAAATAAAAGAGAATATGTTACATACTGTTATGACTACAGAGGCAAAACAAGCACGAGCTAAATCTAGGTTTTGATATCGATATTTGTGACATATACATCATAAGGTATCTAGATCTTATTGAATGGATTGAGTAAAAAATATTGAAAAAGATGTTATGTCTATGAATGTATACAATGCTTGATATAACTTACAACCTTCAGATAAGGTGCATGTAGAGTATATGAGGTCTGCATCAGGTACAGATATATGGCATAATGAGTCTTGATACTGTCATAATCCTATAGCTATAGAAGCTTTTATACATCATCCACACTATGGTCAAACAGATAGAATAGTTAATTTATATTAGGTACCGACATAAATGTCGGTAGCAAAACACCATTATTTTGGTAGGGACATACATGTCCTTACCAATAAAATATTGATTGTAATAAATTCAAAATAATAAAAAGTAGGTATAATTACCTACTTTTTATATACCCCTATCTAATTTATCATGAGAACTTGATGTAGGTATTTACAGTGTCAACTTACATTGTAACATTTATAGTGACTATTCACAGCAAGTAGTTACACAATTAATTTCATTGGCTATTAATATTACATAATTCCTCATAGCATAATAGGACTGTGGCACAATACTTAATTTCTAAATATTCACTTAGATCTGTATATTCTGTCACTCAAGTTTATTTTAACAACAACCAAGTCAACTGCAAGATTTATTTATTTCTTCATTTACAATACCACATTTATCTTTTGCAAGACAATCTGTTTCTTTTGAAGTCAAAACAAAAACATCTCAAATAAACTCTAAACCAAATTTTCAAATAGTACTAGATTGATATTCTACTTCCACATCAAGATCCTTGATGTCTATCTTCTTTTCTGAAAGTTCTATAATATCTAATAACTTTTGAGGAGATAATCTATGATCATAATCATTTGCAGCCCATAATTGGAAATTAACAACTTCCTCACGACGAACTGTTCCTCAACAATCAATAAACTCTTTTGTAATCTTACCAACCTCTGTGACGTGGAAGTGTTCAGGAACTAATTCTCCATTCAATGACTGAAACTTTAATTTTTGTAGATCTTTTAAACATTCTTTTACTTCTGATAACTTCATTTAAATATAGAATATTATACTACTAAAAGAAATTTTCAAGTTTCATCTTCTTATCACATTGTTCCCAATATTCATCTATAACCTTTCAATCACATTTATTTCATTTTCAAAACAACACGAATATATTGTTCTGTTCTTCACTATACTTATTATAAATATTATTAGTAACATATCTAATAAATTCTGTCAATCAAGAATTATCAAGTTCATATACTTCTTTTCTTTCAGAAAGTCAAAACTCTTCGTCATAATAAGTTTCTGTAACTAATATATAATTATCAGATTGTCATTCCACAAACTCTACTTTCATTAAATATTATTTATTAATTAAAAAATAAGTTTTTCATTTCATACAGATATTGCCTTATCAATAAGAGATAATATTGCTTTCCACTTATGATGTTCTCATTTATTATATCTAAATCTAAAATCATTCGTTCAACATCGAGGAATAATAGCAAAATCTTCTTTCATATGATCTACAATAAGCTTAATAGTAACAGTATCTCACTCTTTTCAAGTATCATATTTTTCTTCTAATATAAACTCACTAATTTTTTTTACTGGTTTAATAGACATTAATATTATATTTAATAATTAAACTTTTCAAGTTAATATCTTCTCTAGTTTCATTTGTTTCACATATAAGAGAGCTTTCTCTTCATCTGTGAAACTCTCATAATCTATTCATAATTTTTCTACCTTATCTCAGTAACTCTCTACATAGTTAACAAATTCATCTACTAGTTCTATTAGTTTTTCAAATTTAGTCATAATGTAATGATTAACTATTTAAAATCAACATTTTTAATTTTTGTAATTATTATTTCTCAATTTCTAGATAACATTAACTGTTGGAAATAATCTGTTAGAATTTTCATAAAAAAATGATTTATCTTTATAACCATAAAGATCAATTATATTTCCTGTACCTAAGAGATATAGTATGATTTCTCCTTCTCAAAGGAGGTATTTAGAATCAGGAATATTCGGAGTTATTTGATAAATATTTCAAGAAGAAATTTGTTGATTCTTGATTTCTATTGTGTCAATTGTTTCTTTGATTGCTTTCTCTATATCAGCTTTATATATTTCTTCTTGTCTTTTTGATTGCCAAAAAGAAAATAACAATAAAGCTATTCATACTAAAACTATAGCATAATTTGGTATTGTTTTTGTCCAAAAATCTTTATCTTTTTGATGTTTGATTGGAGTAGACATAGTTTGATATTTGATAAATAAGAATAAATATGGTAATTAAAAATAATGCGACTGTTATATAAAAGCTTTACAAGTATTTTTTCCATTTCTTGGATGTTTCATATTTCAGATACATCATTGTGCAGTAAAAAGCATCAGCAATATAAATCAAACAGAATAAAATTCTCTTCAATAAACATGTGACATGTTTTGTATTTTTCATCAACATCATTCTCAATACAATACTACTTCCTTTTCTCAAAATATATCTTTAAAAATTTATTCAGTGAATTTTTCTTTTAGATATTCCAAAAAATCTCATGGTATAATTTATCTTTCTGTTCTTCATCAAAAGGTTACATTATGTCAATCCCACATTATACATATATTCATTTAATCAATCTTATCTGTTAATATCCAAGAACATTTATCTGTTTACATAAAATAATCATATCTCCATTCTAATGTTATAAGTTTGTATGTTTTACTATCTCTCTTGAATTGAGAATATATCTTATGATATTTCATATTTATTTATTAAGAAATAACATCTCACGGATTAGTTCAGTTTTGTTTGCATAATTGGAAATATCTTATTATATCTATCTTGATTTGTTTTTCAGCTAATTCTAAGTCAACTTCACATTCTATAACATCTCTTTCTACATCCTTATTAGGTTTACTTTTGCTTGGTTTATTCTTAGACTTTAAATATATATCATAAAAGAATCTTGCATTATTAGTATCGCTATATCATATTAGCCAAGGGTACATATACCATTGTATTTTATTACACAATCTACTACTTTTAAAGTTTTCTAAATTAATAACTCAATCATATTCTGACTTTTCTCAGAAAGATTTAGAATAATATTTTATATCTCTTATACTATAATCTCATACCAATAAGTCAGATGTTCATGTTAGCTTCAATAAATATTTACCACACTCAATAAATCTACATAATGAGTTTTGACATGATACAATATCTCCCCTGTAATATTCTTCTGCTATCTTTATAGGTACTCAATTTTCTAATTTATATATAAGATATTCTACATCTTTTTTACTTCAATCTTCTATCCAATCTAATGTTTTAAGTCTTTCACAATGTAATTCACACATCATAGCTCATTGCATATCTCAAATAATAGATGACATAACACATTCCTCAAATATGTTTCATAGATATGGAGCTGTTGCTTGTCTTTGATGAGATTGTTTTGCAATTGCTTGTTTTACAAAATCATCTATAGGATATAGACTAGATTCTAATACAGTAGTACGAAGTTCAATCAACTCATAATTATCTTTAAGAGGTTTAATTATCATATTTAAATGTGAATAAAAGACATATTATGGCTATTAGGATTTAAAAAATAGATTTATTATAATCTCAAATATAATGCATTATTATTCATAATATAATATTAAGAATAAACATTGAGTTTAGAAATATAATAATTCTTTTTTTAAAAAAACTAAAACCCTAACATATAGTTAGGGTATAAGACTAATTTATAAGAATGCAAGAGATTTTACTACTTAGTTTCACATTCACCTCATGGACAACATTGTTTAGGGCAAAAATCTTTACAACATTTTCCCTGACAACATTCCTTACCAAGCAATCCTGATACTACTCTACATAGAGGTTCAGCAATAAAGATAATACCAAGCCAAGCAGGATTTGTAAATGCTAGTCCTGTAGCTAGCAAAGCTATTCATAGTTTAATGTATTTACACATAATATTTAATATAAAAAATAAAGTTTTATTACTATAATTATTTAGTATAATTTTACTAATTATTACTTAGAATGGCAATGTATCGTCATCTTCAACTTCTTGTTTTTTTAAAATTGCTTCTTTAAATGTAAAATCATCATATTTTCATTGCTTTCAATTAATGCTCCGATCTTTCTTTTCTGTGTCAAAGACTAGCGTTACTCATTCTAGTTCAGACAAGAAACTTTCTTCCCAATCAAATTGTCTATTTCATTCAGAATCTTCAGGGACTTTACCAAAAGCTACACTACATGCCATCATATCTCATATGATTTTTGATGACAACTCTTTTACTGTAAATACATCAGAAACAATAACTTCCTCAACACTTTCTCATATTTCCTTATTGTATTTTTCTACCCTAAGTTTTATATCTTTTTCTAATGAAATAATAATGTCATATTTCTTCTTATGTATTTTCCAGTCTACATTTCAATCTATTTCTTTTTTCTTTCATTTGTCCCAAATAGATATTTTATCACTTCATTTTTCAACAAACTCATATCTTTTCATGTTCTCATTCCATCACATACGATAAGGTCAGTATATCTTTTTTATAGTAACATTTTTTCACTTTAACTTTGCAAAATCTTTTTTCTTAATATATTCCATTAATAGATTATTAATAAACTAAAATACTTCATCTATACTTAAATCTATATCCTTTTCAAGTATTTCTAGATATTCTTTTCATTTTCTTGGATATTTTGTATCAAATCATAAAGACTTTATTTCTCATATAGTAGTGTCTTCAGAATAAACAAAAGTTACTAAATCAATCCCCCAATCGATGTTTGGATCATATCATTCTTCATGTCATTCTTCTAATATGTCTGCGTATACTTTTCAGTTATATTCATTTGGTTTTATGTTAAGTTTTATAAATGATCATACTTTTCACAATAAAAATTCTAAGACATTTCAAGATTTATATCATAGTATATTAAGTATAGGTTGCAATATTTTTCTGTCATGACTCTTTTCGTTCAAAGAAAGCATTCATCAATATGGGAATTTTGCAAATTTTCTGTATACTGGCAACGAATCATCTTGTGGCTTTATTGGAAAATCTTCTAATTGGAAACTCAAAAATACACATCTTTCTCATATTTTTTTTATTGTGCCACAATCTATAACCTTAGAAAGTCTAGCATTAAATAATCATGTATCATCTATAGTAAACTCACGCATATATATGTATAAAAAGTAAAACTACAACATTGATAATACATTTTCTTCTATCTCTTTCAAGGTCTTTTTACTCCATTCTTTTACTCAACTCAATCATTGTGCTTTATTTTCTCAATAAGAATACCATCATCATGCTCTATTTATTATTCACATATCAACAGCCTTCTTTATTATTTCTCAATCCATATCAAATCATCATAAGAAAAATATATCTACATTAGCTCTACTAGCTTTTCTTGGTAGTTTTAATTTAGACAATACTAAGTTAGTGTTTATTCACAAAACTTTTTCATCTGATTCTTGTATAAGAGTAGGTTTATTCATCTTTACTATCTGTATACATCAATGTTCTAATGTTATTCATCATGGGTAATATGTTGATGTGTATTTTCAGTTTCATTTTCATATAGCTTCTCTAACTTGATTAATGCATATTATACTTGTTCAAGACTTCTTTATTTTAGGTACAAATCTATTAACCATAGAAGTTATTAGCTTTGAATGGTCTCACACATTTATTTGTCAAACATCTTTGGTAAGTTCCATTGTTGGTCTTGCGGCAGGTATTGAGTCTATAACTATCATATCTACTCATTCATCTACTAGTATATCTACAACATTAAATCATTCATTTCAGTTATCAGGTTGACAATATATAACCTTACTTAAATCAAGTCATATATTTTTTGCATATATAGAATCAAATGTTGCCTCATAATCTATAAAAGCAACAGTTTCTCACCTTTCTTGTGCAGTCTTTAGTATACAAGTAACTATAGTAGTTTTTCAATATCAAGCTTTTCATGCAAACATACTAAATCATCACTTAGCTATTCATCATCATAGAAGTTCATCAAGTATCAAGCTTCATGTTTTTCTCACTTCTATTTTAGGGTCGTAGTCTTCCATAGTTCAGAAAACAACATTTTTTCAAACTGCTTTACTTATCTTCTTCTTCAAGTCTTTCATACAATTCATTATATGTTAAATGATTTCATTTCTCATATTCTTCTATTAGTCGTCATGCTACTCAAGAAAATAGTTTATCATGTTCATTATGACAGTCTATAGAACATACTAATCATATGTTATTCTTATCATATTTATATTGTGGATGAGTAGACTTAGCTAAACAATGTGAGAAACATATAGGATTAAAGTTTAATATTTTACTTCAACATACTTCACATACATGCTCACGTTCTTCTCGTATCTTTTCAAATACTTCTATCATGTCTTTTATATAAATAATTGCAGATGTAGGAATCGAACCTACGACCTCCAGATTATGAGTCTGGTGAGATCACCACTTCTCCAATCTGCATAATCTCCTACCTACTATACAAAACATAGCTCATATAGTAGGATTTTGTACAACGGAGTCTTTGGGCTTTACATCCCACGTCACACCTAAATCTTTAGTACAATAGTAAGAATTTGGTATCAAGGCTTATAAAAAATGCTATGTATTCTTTATTACCTAGTAATTAATGATTTCAATATATTATATTCTATATCATCTTTTCTATTATATGCTTCTTCCATTTGTTCTTTTATTTTTTCTTCATTAATAAAATTAATTTCTAATTGTTTTCATTGAATGCTCTCTGCTATTGTTTTTCTCCACTGTTCTACTTTGTTAATATAATTATCTGTTCTTTCTTTTGCTAATTCTATTTTATCTCATAGAGAATTATATAATTCTATTCTTTCTTCATATGTTTTATTATTCATTATAATCAATGAGGAATTAAATTTTTTCTATCCCAAAGGATATGTTTTCATGGAGTAAAATCAGGTATTTTTTCTATATCTCAAATAATTCTAGTATAATCTTTTGTAATATCAAATTGTATCTTTAAATCATCTTCAGCTCAATCCAAAAAAGCATTTACCCAATATCATTTAAATCATCTACTCCATTGCTTTTCTATTTCTATTCTGTCAGCTGTTTGTTTTTTTTCATTCAAATAATAATTAATTTATATTGTCAAATATATTTGAATAATTGTTTACTTTTTGATTTTGTATATCAAATATAGCTCTTCTAACATCACTAATATAATATCACAAAACATGTTTTTGGCATCAAATCAATCCTTCCAATCGCTCACTCTTCATATTATGGTCTAATACTATATCTATTCATAATATATTATGAATAATAATTCAATCAATTATCTCAAAATTTGTATAATCTATTGTTTCATTATAAAATCTTTCTTTATATTCCTCTATACTAATCTCCATTTTCACTATTATTAGGTAAAACACGTATATCAAAATCATCTCACAATTTTTTCACAACACTAGACATTTTCAATGCCATAATTATAACAAAATTTTTTGATGAGTTTGACAATATCTCTATTTGCCTTTTAGGATCTAAGTCCTCAAAACATATATTGTCTTTTCATTCTTTTATATAAATTCAGGATAATTCTCTCATATTAATATTAAATTAATAATTAGAATTTATAGTATCAAAAAAAGTTTTATTTTCAAGTCTTTTTTCTTCTTTTTCTGCTTGTTCTATATTTTTCCAACTATTAAAATCTAGTCTTCATTTCTTGAAGTCAAATGTGTATTCTACCTCAGTACCAAATCTTTCTTTATATATTCTTATTTTTGTTTGATTAAATGTAGTTGTTCAATCAGCATCAGGATCAATAGACTTTTTTATCTCAATTCTACAATCACAGAAGTTTTCTAAATCTTGACTTCAACTAAATGTGTTTCATCATTTACTATTATGATGTATAAGAACTATACATACAGGTAATTTATTTTTAACTTTTCTTAGTTCTTTTATTATAACTCATTCCCAAGAATTATTTGTTATTCATCATTGTCATCATATTAGTTTTAGAGAATCTATTATAAACATATTATATCAGTCCTCAACATGTTGCTTTTCTATTTGTGTAATAAGATTATCAAGTGTCATTCATTCTTCAGATCAAAAATCGTTATCATCAAATATAGTAAAATATTTATCAAATCATTTGTATACTTTACAATATTCCTTCCATTGTTCTTCTGTATAATTCTCTAGCTCAAACTGTAATCTTGATATTCAAGAGCGTATTGATGCTTGTTGTGTCTTCAATTTTTTCTTATCCATTTCTAATGAATAAAATGCTACCTTGTTTCAGTATCATCATTCACTTACTGGTTTTCAATTATCATTTGCTATACTCATAGTATAAAACGTTTTTCAGTTCTTTGATTTCCCATGTAACAACACTATCTCATTTTCCCAAAAGTGTCAAACTCATTCATTTATGTACTTACTTCACATAGAGAACTTTTTTCTTTTCATTTCTGAGAACTTCATAGGTAAGTCTCATTCTTTTTTTTGTAACTTCTTTATGTCTTTCTTTTTCAATTCAGACTCTGACTTAATATTGAATGAATCTAATATCCACTTGTATGCTTCTTTATTTGTAGTAGATAATATATCAGCTACAACTGATACTTTGTTTCCTACAAATGGTTCATGTGAATTAGATGCGATAAACTGTCAATCTCATGTTTTTCATTGATGTGTTCAAGTAAGTCTTCAATCTAGTATTAATCTTTTTTGTTTATCAAATTCAGCTGTTCTTCAAATAGATGAAAATGCTTTTATTACTACATCTTGTATATCTAACCTTTCTACTTCTTGGAATTGAAGAGAGTAATTATCAGTGCTAATGGTACTAGTGACATTACTAACAACATTATTGTTGCTTGACTCATTTTTTTTATAGGGGAATAAATCTTTTAACTCATCTAAAGTATATGCTTTGTCAGAAAAACTTTCATGTGTTACCATATATGGTTCTGATTTCATATGGTAATATCATGGAACTCTTAATACTCTAGCACAATCCTTTACAGCATCTCATGCTCATCAATGCTGTTTACTCCACTCTATTATTCAGTTAATAACATTAACATATTTGTTTTGTGTTTCTTTATCTACTTTATCTTCTTGTATCTCTCGAAGAGGTTGTAATCAATTCTTTGTGTTTATTATTATTGTTGGGGGGCATTTTATATTCAGTTCAATTTTTATAATCTCTTTCCAATCATCTATTTCCTTTTGTGTTTTTCAGTCTCATTCCTTTGCATAATCAATATCAGCAAATACATATTTCAACTTCTTGAGAAATTCTCAGTTTCTTTTTGTAACTCTTTTCTTTCATTTCTTTATAGCTAAATTTTTTAATTCTTCTTCTGTTGCATCAAATTCATTAACTGTTTTATATATTCACATTCATTGAGAATTTAGTTTAGTGAACTTTTCTTTGTCATAAGTTTCAAATACCTCTGCATATCATTTTGCTTCTTTCTTGTCTTTAAATGTCTGATATAGTTGAGGCATAAGAAATAAAATTTATTGATTTAAAAGCATTTTTTGTACCCAGTCTATAAATTTTTCATTTTGATCTCATAATGTTTTTCATGGATATACCCATAATTCATTTATTGTTTCTAATATGTATTTATAATTTGGGTCTTATATATCTCATTGTATATTATTTTCAAATAGATATTTCAATATATCTATAAAAATACTTTCTAACATAACTTATGTTGCTATATTTAAAACTTATTTCTTTTAGCTAAATCTTTTCGGCTACTTGGATCAGCTGTGTTTCAATCTAATTCGTTAACTCTATTCATAAATGTTTCCCTAAAGTGTAAATGTTTTTCTATTAACTCATTGTTTTGTCTCCAATCTTCTCAATATGTTTCTATCATATACTGACTATGCATACTAAAATCAAGAGTTTCTATAGCTTTGTTAAATAACATAGAATATTCATCTTTACCTTGTATTATATAGTCTTTCCACCTTTTTTCCTTTAAATAATTACTTGGACTTTTTGCGTATTTTATATCTGATATGTCTATACAAAAAAGCTTTGTTGCTTTTATTAGCTCATTATGTTTTTCTTCATTTTTTATTATTGAATTATAAATTTTTTTAGATTCTTCATATCATTCTTTCTTTGGATATAGTTCTCGAAACTCATCAAATTTATTAAAGCTTTCTTCTTCATTTTCTTCTAAGTAATCAATCCATGTTTCTTTTGAAAGAAAGACATCTCACATTCTATAAGATAGATTGTATTCTGTAAAATTTTCTACATAGCTTTTGTATCATTCTAATCATTTCATAAGTTCTTTAAACTTTTCTTCATTTGTTATTTTTTTATTGAAAAGTTTTTTAGCTCTTGCTTTTCATTTTTTATTTGGATAAGCTTTTCGATATTCTTCAAATTTATTAGATTTTTTTAATATAGCTATATTGCTATTATTACAATTTTGATTTTTCTTATTAGGTGCAAATTTTTTTTGCACATATTTACTTTTAGTTTCTTCAGTATTTTCTTTTTTAGATATATCAGCATTTATTTTAGATATATCAGCATTTGTTTCCAGTCACACACCGAGTTGTTCTCACCACAGGTGATGCGACATGACCTCTTGTGCATCTGCATCATATGCACATGTTTCTGATACATTAATTCTCTTTAAGTAATTTATCTTTATGTATTTTTTACCTAATCTTCATTGCTTTCTTCATTGTATTTCTTCTATAACTCAAGCATTAAACAGCACTTTTCTGGCATTTGTTATTCTGACCTTTCACCATCACATTTTTGACATCATAAATGAATTATTGCTCCATGACTTAAGACTTTGTTGTATTGTTGTTTGTTCAGCATAAGCTATATATAAACTAACTGCATCTTCTGGGCTAGTTCATATTTCCAAAGCTTTCTTTCTTATATTATTTATTGTTGCAAATGATGTATGAAAGTCTTCCTTTTGAGAATCATATATCTCTTTTGTTATTCTTTTTTTAATCATTATGAAATTTAAAAGAAAATAAAAACTCTAGCCTTTGACAGGGTAGAGCTAATAGCTCTTTGCTAGAGTTCTTATTTTGAGTACCACGACGCCACTGACGCATAATGTAGTTTCATACCTCAGTGTTGCAAAGCATTTTTCACTGGTGTTAATAACACTTTCAACTTACTCAATAGTACCCTGTCAAAGGCAATCTATAACATATATAAATAATAATAAGAAAAAATCAAGTATATTCTTTACAAAGACATTAAGTCCTCTCTAGAAATATCAGCTGAAAATAATGTTTGTAAAACTAGTGTTTTAATTCTATTTTTTGTAAGATGTTGTTTTTTAGCAAATATTAGTTTTAATTCTAATTTCACTATATGTCTTTTATAATTATCTTCTATCTTCTCTGATAAATCAAGTGACTTTTGGTACAATTTGAATTGTTCTGTCATAAACGATAAATTATACTATTAAAACATTCGAACGTTAAAATTTACTCATTTGATAACGAAAAATCAACATCTTCAGAGCATTTATCACACACAAAATATCACATTTCAAAATATTCTTTCTTTTTTCAGCACATACAACAAAACTTTTGATTTGAAAAGTAATTTATAATTTGCTGTAGTTCTTTTGTGTATACTCAAAAAGCTATTCTCATTTTATCTCTTACCCATGAATTGGGATAATATCTATCTGACTTCAAAAATTCTAATACTATTTTTGATTCTATTCAGTAATACCATTCAAGTATAGACTGTGCTACAGCTGAGCTCCTGCATATTCAAGCTCTACAATGGATATATATCTTTCTATCCTTATTTTCTTTTACAAAATTAACTATTTGATTTGCTTGATTCTGATTCATATGTATAACTCAATCATCATTTAATTCTACTTCATCTACATCATCAAAGCATAATGATATATGTCTTCAGTTTATATTAGGTTTTTTCTCATCACTTCAATATATACTTATAACACATTCATTTTTATTATATATTCTTTTTGATGCAGATTCTCTATTAAGAACTTGTACATTCATTATTAATATCTATTTGTAAAAGTAAATGTTTTCATTCCTCATTTTCTATACCTATATTTTCTATTAAATTATCAAAATACAATTTATTAGTATCATAATTATAAAATCATACATATACTTCTTGATCATCATTATATTCTCTTATTATTTCTCTTAACTTCTTTACTTTCATTTTTAATATCTAAGAAGATAAAATATCTTCTATAGTTCTTTCATGTTTTTGTAACCATCAGTACATAGCTATTAGAGCACTATCATATAATCAATCTTGTGCCTTTCTTTGTCTACTACTTGTTCTCCAATATTCATTAGTAACTCAGAATATCCTATTTGCACAGTTGAGTGATGTAGCTTTGGTATAGTTCTTTCATCATACCTCAACTATATCTTCTTTAATTCGCAATGTCTTTTGTCGCTCTTTGGCTCTAACAAAAAAGGTATTTTCATCAATAACACAAGCTGTTTTAAATCACTTAATATATCAGAAATTGAAATTACTTTTAGCTGACATTCAATAAAGAGACTTCACATCTTCTAAGTATTTAAATCATTCTAATGAAATAAGTATTTCTTTTAATTCTAATCGATTAACTCATTCTTTATTTTTAGGTATAGACAACATAGAAATTATCTCTCATTTATTATTAAGAGTCACTATTCATCATTTAGCTCATATATCTATTCATGTATACATAATTATTCTACTACAAATTTCTTTTCATAAAAGTCAAAAAGTTCATTCCAATTTAGTTTTGTATCTTTTTCTTCTTTAATACTAATCTTACCTTTTATAATATTATTATCACTATCAGTAATATAACAATTATTATATCATTTATTATGATATACCTTTATAGAAACATATCATTCAACACCTATTAAAGCATTAACTATATCTTTTGTAAGATAAGACCAAATACAATTTAATACATACTCTTCTCAATCTTCTATTGTTATATAAACAACATTAGCTGATTCCTTTTTAACAAAATCTATAGACTTTAATATTCAAGATATTTGTATAAACCTTTCTCATGTCTTGTACAAGCTGAAATGAGGCTTATTTTCTTTCATACCAGATAAATCAAGATATATCTTTTCTTTAGTTAGTCACATGATAATATAATGTTAAAATAAAAAAAAATCTTACATTCTAATATTATTTAAGGCATTATAAGCTCAATCCCAGTCTCACTCATCATATGGTGATTGTTCATATTTACTACTTAACCATTCTTTATAATCTCATATACTTCATTCATGTCATACTTCATCACAATCACAACAATATTCATCTAATATACATTGTGCGATTCATATAGCTCACGCTTGATTTAATCACTGTGAGTATATTTCCTGTATAACATTATCATTAAATACATTACACATATCATTATGAATAAAAAAATAAATATACTATTATATATAGTATACTTATATCATAAATCAAGTATTTATTATAGATTATTTTAAAAAACTAACAAAATTCTACGTTTCCATCTCTTATTTTTCTTTTTCTTAAAATAGGAATATACTTACTATATTTCTTTATTTGCCTTTCACTTGGATTATCACTTATATTATCTTCCATGTCAGCTATCTTTACCTTTGTTGCCACTTCTGATGTTAACACTCTATCAATATAATCATCATAACTTTCTCACTTATTTTTGGTTAGTAACTTCACTTCTCTCAATACTTCCTCTCAGCATCTCTCAGATATATAATCATCATCATAATTGCTATCTTCCAATGAGTCATGGAGTAAAGCTACACACTTTTCAAAGTCACCATTCATTTTTCAAGCAACTCTAAATGGATGCTTAAAGTATGGTTCTCATCATCTACGTTTTTGTCATAGATGCATTTTTAAACACATTCGCATAGCTGAATATAACATCTTACTAGAAAATAATATAAATATTAATAATCCAAAATATAGAAATCCCAATCTTCTTTTGATAGTAATTCATATCATTGGCTTGGATTTAATCACCATGATAGATCACTATATACAACCCAGTAATCACCAATATCTCATATCAAAGCTACTGTATGTCAAGCAGGAGCTTTTCTTTCCCAATATCTAGCTTTTCTTATGTATCATTCTCATGGATTATCAGCAATTCATTGTAAATCAATAATAGTTTTTCACGTGAACTCATATTGTTTCCGATCTACTTGATTATATCATTCTATAATTCAAAAGTCTCTTGCTCGTCTTAAAAAATATTGTATATTTGTTCATATACAATCTCAGCAATATTCTATCCAAATAAAATCCCTATACATTTCTATACTTTCCCTTTTATATTCCCAATCATATTCATAATACTCATAATCAGAATACATCCTACTTTGTATTACACTATTAAGTGTGCATGTTCCAGAATAATTTTCAATTGGAGGCAAAACAGAGAATCATGAAAGTATTAATGCTACTCATGTTAGTATCATTTTTGTATATTATAAAAAAAATAAAAGTCATAATCTATTAGCTTTGTCCTCAAACTGTTCCAATGTACCATTATTTTTTATAATTATATCAGCATGCTTTTTCATAACTGTGCAAGACTTATTAGATTCTCATCACATTCTAGCTTGTGCATCAACCCATATAATGATATCAAATAATCATTCTTTTCTACATTGTTCTAATTCATGTATGTTTCTCATTCACACATAACAATCATTATCTTTCAATATATCCTTAGCTAATTTAGTTCTATCATTTTCATTATATTCAGTTATTAAATCATACCATATAATTCTATTATTTACTCTATCATCATAACACTCTTGTACTGTGCTATAACATTTTTCATCTTTTAACTTTTCAAATATAAATCTCTCGGCAGCTGCCATAGATGAACTTTGATATTTCAATCAAAACCTTTTATTCCATATCTCAGCAAGAGTATCTTTTCCTGACCTTGCCTCTCAGATGATTAGTATTTTCATACGTGATATAAAATTATAAATAATTATTCAATTTTATTCAATTCTTCAATATCTATTTCATTTCACATTATAACAAATTCATAGTCTCATTTCTTTTAGTAAAAGTTTTTATCTCAAAAAAGACTAACTTCTACATTTCATACTATATCTGTCTTACATCTTATAGCGTTATATCACAAGTCTTCTATTTCATAACATTTACTTTTATGTGTTTTAAATATTGGTGTGTTTATGTAGTCAATACATGTAAAATTATGTAATACTATTCTATTTTCTTTTTCTGTATATTTTTCTTCCTTAGGATTAGTAGCAAAAAGAATCAAAACAAGAAATGACATAAAAGTAATTCAAAAACAGAATCCTGATCGTATATAATTATATGCACTTTTTATAGTTTCCTCACAAAAATCACATCTTTCCTCTTTAGTCATTAGATATAAGTTAATAAATAAAATCAATACACTATAATACTGTTTTTCAATCATACCTTTCTTTTGATAGTGCTATATGAAGAGGGCATTTCTTAATTTTAATCCTTCTATATAAAGTCTTATATCATATTCATAGATAGTCACTCCATTCTTTTAATGTCATTTGTTTTCAATCATATTGAATAGTTTTAGTTTTTATTGGTTCTGTTGTTAAAGCATCAATACAGTCTCGTCAGTTTTTCAGTCTACATCTAAATGCTCATGCTGACATATAATATTGTATCATGAGTCATTTTTAATTACTCCGAATTCGGGGTAATTAAAATCTCCAGTATTGTAAAGCATTTCTCTTTGTCACAAATATTCAATTGTGCTTCTATTACTCATGCACTTTCAAATCTGTCCAGTATCTTTAACCATGTCCGTTAAAGAGAAAAAATCTTGTCCATTTATATGTTCAACTCATATTTCACTGTCATCAATATGTAGTTTCAATTTTTTTGTAGGTGACATAATGATTGAATAATTATAACATAAATGAACCTACAAAGTACTTATATGAACTTCAAAAGCAATATGTTATTTTGGTATGTGTATTAAAATACACATAAATTCATAGCAAGAAAATAGAACAACTCTCAAGACATATTGGTCTATTCAATAAGTGAGTAGATAAAATAAATACATTCTTAATTTATTTAGTTTTGAAATCTCATCTTTTTATTTTTCTATAAATTGTTTTTCTGCTATATGGCACAACATCTTCTAATTCTTTAACTGTGTATTCTTTTCATTCATATATAACTAAAATAGGCTTTGGATTTCAAAAATTATTTCATACTGGAGTTTCTATGGCTTTTGTAGCATCTCGTCATCTCAAAACTCTTTGTCTCAAAGTTTTTTCGTTTATTCATACTTCTTTAGCCCGTTCTCTGATACAAATCTTTTTTCATCCATATTCAAGGTAGTTATTAGATGACCTATTGGACTGTTGTTTGCTTATATTTATTCGCCTACAGTTTTCTTTACAGTAATTTCATTCATTATCTATTCTATCTATTGAAACAATATTTTCTCATATTTGTTTTGAAATTTCTAGGTAGTCTTCATACATATCATTCATAAACTCCTCAAAACAATCTCGCTCACACTTTATTCATCTTCATCAATATCTCCCATAATTTTCATTTTCTTCTCTATTGCATCTATTGAATACATGGTGATAAAGTGAGTAAAATCTCGTTCAACTCATTCAATGTTTAGTTCTATCAAGGTTTTTTAATGACTTCTTATTGTATGGCATGATATAAAAAATTCTAAAACATTTTATTTATACTGATTGTCATTTAGAAATCAAGTATAACTTATCAATAGCTTTTTCGTTCCATTTTTCTACTGGTAATATCAATTCTTCCTTACTTATTAATTCTTTCACTTCCCTATAATGATCTTCTTCTAAAATATATTCAAGTCTATTTATCATTACTGGATGTCATATTATATACTCCTCATCATGTCTATAATTATCTTCTGTTACTCTAGGAACTGGGAAAGGTTGGTATCAATTATAATGTGGTTTATGAGTTTCATCTATTTGTAAAATACTATTCGGCATGTCTCTTCATTTGCATAAATATATTCATCATTTATCAGCAATAGCTTCATAGATTGATTCTATCTTTTCTTGTTTAGTCATACTGAAAATATTAATAGGATAAAATTATTTTAGCTTTACCTCAATTTGTTCTGTCACTCTTTTATCTATACTATCCTGTATCATATCAAGAATTTTCCTATTTTTACTTGATGACCAACCTGTGATTGCTGATATTGCAGTATCTATAGATTTTTCTATTTTTTCATGGATCCAATCATCTATATTGCTTCAAATCTTTCTTTCTATTTTTTCATCAAAAACTTCTTTTATAATATTCTTATATTCTTCTCTAGCTATACTCTTTACATAATTCTTGACTAAGTTTTTTATTTCATTTTGTAATAATTCATTTTCTTTCAAATCGAGTGTGATTCTCATAGTTAGATAATAAATAAACAAATAAAAGGTTATTCTAAATATCAATGCTCCTTACATCCTAGCCATAGTTGTGCTAGTGGTTCTGCTAATTCCATGTTTCACATTTCCATTTCTCGATTTTTGTAGCTTACTTTTTGTGTGTACCTCTTGTTATAATAACTCCATTTGGCAATTCTTCTCGTATCTCTTGTGCTGTGGGGACATAGGCTAAAAATTCGACAGATATATAATAATCTAATTTAAATTCATACGATTTATGATATATTCATATTCAATCTTTTCCTGTTTTAATCAGATTATATTCGCAACTCTTCACCCATCAAGCATCTTTCATCTTCTCAGCTGTCTCCAATGTTACTGTTATCATGGTAGGTTGTTGTTAGCATCTAAAAGCTCAGCATTTTCATAAACATTTCATACAACAAACCATAACTCATCTAACATATTCAGTGGTGCATATATATGTTCTCATTTGTCGTTTGTCCAATGTCTACACCAAGACACTCAATACATAACAACATCTCATCTACTTGTGTCTTCAGGATCTTCTACTTGTAGTATATCTCCCTCATATATCTGTTTGCAACGCTTATCTTTGAGTCAGGTCTATTGTAAAGGAATATAATTTTTATTTTTTCAAGATAATATGTCTCAGAATGTAATTATTTTGAGTTGTGCAAGTATATCCCAAGACAATATCTCTTTTCTTGAAATACGCCAAGCTCTAAATTTTATCTCTCTGTTCATAAGATTAGTGGTTATACAACTAAAACAAAAATACTACACTCCTACAAGATCATAAAATCAATGAAAACATGAGTTAATTTTGATAGCATCTTCTTTCTCATCCAAAAATGTATCGACAGTATTTACAATATCTTGTGCTATATCTTTATGTTCTCATCAAGAGGGAAAGAAATCTATCTTTACAATCATTTTCTTGATAGTAGCATAGTTTCTCAAAAAATACTGTGCTGTCTCTAGATTGACAAAGAATTTTATCACTAAAGCTCCAGAGCCATATTTTGTCTCGTGTGTTTCACCTGTAAAAATAACAGGATGAGGCATTACTTTGATAATTCTTTCTCTTGCTCTTATTTTTTCTTGTACTGTTTTAAATACATATTTCTGAAATAAATAAACTAAAATATTGTATGATAACGTATAAATTGACTTTCATTTTATTTTGTGTTTTGTTTATATCTTCTTATTTTACTCACTATAAAATCCTCATCAATTCTCTTCCCATAGATAAAACTCAAACAGTCTAAAACATTTGCATTCCAATTATGCTGACTACTGGCATAGATATGTCCATGTCAGAGTCATAAGATATTTCTTCATCAGTTGGAGTATTCTCATATCATGCTGTAATTTCACAGATACTTGTTTGTCATAGTCTGAGCTATTGCATTGATACCTTGCTCCATACTAGCAAATCATCTCGTAGCTCCACTGTCTGTATTTCCTACATTTCAAGGGTTATTAGGAGTCTTGAGATTAGTAAAACCTGTATCAGCTCGTATCACACAAGCAATAACTTCTTCCTTGATCCCATACTGTATCCTTGCGTTGATAAACCACTGTGGATCGTATCAGTAATAACTTACAAGATTGTTGAATCTCTTAGATGCAGTGTTTCATGCTATGTGGGGGAGAGGGTTAATTACTTGATTTCTATACATAGTTGTTTGTTTTGTTTCTTGTGATACTATTTCCTCTTCACTGACAACAATTTCTTCTGTATCATCTGACTGTAGAGAAACAACATTTTGTAATGCCTCATAGACAGACTCTAGGCGTTTTACTTCTTCAGAATTGAGATCGATAGTATTCTGCAAACAGGTATAAAGTTCTTCTCTTTTGAGTTCGATGTTTTGTTGGCATGTTTCTATTTCTTTGGATGCTTTATCAAGATTCTTGGGGATATCACACATGCTTTGTTGGCGTGCTATGTGGATGCATGTCTCTAGTTGTGTCTCTGAGGGGATAGATTCGCTGAGTGTCATGCTCTGGAATCCATAGGCTAGTGCAAAGGTAAGGATGAGTCATATAACTCATATGGTAGTATAGGTGATCATATGTTTTTTGGAGAGGATAGTAAATATGTTTGTAATCATTGTATTTAATGTAAAATAATAAATATTATTCAGTTTCTATTAACTTTCATGCTTCTGCTTTGTAGAGTGTATTTTCTTTGATGATTTGTCAGTCAACTTTAACTGTATGTAATTTATGTATATTTTCTTTGTTGTATTCAGCTATAACTAACCAAGATCAAATTACTCATGAAGCCTTTCATTGTTTTCAAATATTTATTGCTACACTATTTTTTCACTTTACTATTGAGATAGAACGATCACCAGTATTAGCAGAGGTAGAATAATCACCAGTATTAGCAGAGGTAGAACGATAACCAGTATTAGCAGAGGTAGAATAATCACCAGTATTAGCAGAGGTAGAATAATCACCAGTATTAGCAGAGGTAGAACGATAACCAGTATTAGCAGAGGTAG
>JAOXNJ010213647.1:3611-17153 GCA_028566655.1 Metis holothuriae | reverse complement strand
ACGTTGCAACTACCATCTTCATCTGTTTGATGCATGTTAGATGAATGTGAAAGGTTGAGAGATTTTACTACACAGAAACTAGGTAGAAGGAACTTCATGATGTGTGTGGGATGCTCATGGCAACGGACCTTAAGTATGCTCAACTGTTCTCCTCCTACCTTCTTGACCCGAGGTTTGATCGAGACTGACAAGAGAGTGACCCTTTCCTCTCCACTAAGCCACACGCATAGCCTTGGAATGACATTTTTGGGTGGTGGTGAGGCACTCACGTCGCAACAATAATCGGCTGGCTCCATAACTGGAATGAAAGCGGACTCATGTCAATTAAGCCATTCCCAAATATCGCTATGGCATTGAGACTGAAGCAATACAGTAGTCCATTTCAGTCAAAGTTTGAGACTATCACCTTGATACTATCAAGAAAGGCCAAGAGGCACAACCATGCAGTTGCCAGGAGCTCTACCTACCTACTACAGAGGAAAAAGCCTTGCCTACCTACAACCTACCACTACAATGAGGGAGTGTAGACACTGGTAGATAGCAGCACCATGACTGCAGGATCAGGGCATCACCAATGATCTCATAAATGAGATAACTGCAAGGCTTCAAGCCCACTCCTCTCTTAATATGTACATGTTGTTACACCACATGCACTCAACAGCTCTTCTCTAATGATACCTATGAAACAGTAACAGTAATGATCATTTGGCCCCCATTCAATGATTCTATTGACATGTGTATTCCATATATGGCCAGTAAAGGCGTCTGGTATTTCGGCCAGCACTCAAATACAATGTACAGTTGCAAATGCATGTGACGAGAGGATTTCCTCGACCTTTGCCAGCCAAGGTCAACAACAAAGTTATTTAGCAATCGTCGAGATTCTTATCTCCATCAGTGGACAGTGGAACGTGTTCTTACTATTGATAGCAATCAACAGAAGTTTAACTGGTTGTTTTGGTTGAAGAATGATAGCGCTGAGGGTTTGTAGAGAGGAAATACCTTAACGAGTGCCTTGTCGATTGAGTGACATTGACAGACCTAGTAGTAATCGAAGTCATTTGTATTTAGGAATCCCTCTATAGTCTATACTGACCACCTATTTACTAACACATCGATTTGATCAAGGAGACTCGAATGCACTCATTCTCTTCAATGCAAAGTCACTCCTACAGATCCCGACCAGTTCTCAGCCTTACTTCCAAATGGATATTTCTTCTCTGCATCCTTGCCACCATGAACAACTTTCAACTACGTCTTATATCCCTACATTGCTTCACTTCTATCATTACTTTTCAATTGAGATCTTTGCGATCGACGTCAGGTCGTATACTTTAAACCATGAACTGAGAACGCAATAAAGTCAAGAGTTTAACTTGGAGAACTCTTGGTGTATTTACACAAGTGGAGCAAACTATTTACAGGCACGTTAATGGTGTGTGTTGGAACAAGTGGAATGAGAGTGATGGTCATCTTAGGGTGCGCGAGTGCGGATGGACAGTTGAGACTGACGACACTGCAGTACTTACACAGTGAGTCTGCACGTTGGGCAAAACCATTTGCCCAAAGGTGGCACTTGAATACCAACGCAATTGAAATGGAACCACTCAACTTTGCATTGCGGACCGTCGCAAGCTATCATTTCTTGGCTTTCGTCACCACGATTACAGACACAGTAACTGCGGTTTCCATCTCCGACACCAGTTGTCATCTGATTGTTGTGAGCAATGGTAGGGTTCGGAACGCCATTAGAAGCTCCAACACTATTGTCTTGACTGCTGGCAGCATTAAGGGCCAAACTGTGGCGCATTTTGAGGGACAAATCCGATCGCTTTGCCAATTTCGTACCAGAGAGACTGTAACCAGTTGAAGAAACTTCAGATTTCCGCTTTCTACTCGTATCTACCATTCGAGCTCGACCCGTGGCTGGCTGTTGAGGGCTAATTGAGCTATTGGATTGAAGTGGAGGATTAGGAGGAGGAGGCAGCTTAATCTTCAGCTTCAGGGCTGGTTTCGAGGGCGAAGAGCGCTTTTTTGAGGGCATTATTTGATCTTTAGCTTCATCCTTGTCCTCTGTGTCATCTCCATTTTCATTATTGGTACCTTGCTCGTTAGCCAAGACAGCTTTCATGGAGGGTTTAGCTCTCCTAGAAGACACTTGAATTTGTTTCATATTGGCGAGAAGTTCATCGGCCTCATAGTCAGTGTCAAGGTCCGAGGAGTGTAGCTCTTCCTCGTCATTTTTTCTATCGTGCTCCTCGTCGCTACTCGAGCTGAAGAAGGGACGTGAAGCAAAAGGAGTGATGCCTGGCGTTCCAGCTGCCCCGGGCATGTGGTACTTAAGCTTACTAGATGGCTTTGAGAAAGCCAATTTTTTCGACGTGCCAGTGGTCGTCTTAGACGTCGATAACTCAGTGTTCTCTGTTTCACTAGAACTTTCCTCGTCTCTCTCTTTCTTCTTTTTCTTCCTCTTCTTCTTTTTCTTCTTTTTCACCGTACTACTCCTCTGCTCTTCACCACTAACCTTTTCTCTTGTGTCATTCCTTGTTGTTTCTACGTTCACGTTGATACCCATGGCGACGTTGCTCAGAATCTTCCCCATCTCGGCCAGGTCGTCGAGCACAGGTTCCTGAGATATTGTGAAGGAAGCATGACAATAGTCATGATCCATCAGCGCCACTTGACGACTCACACGCCCTCCGGATAGTCGCTTCCTCTGTTGGACAAGAGAAAATTAACATAAGAAATGAGGGCATGAAAGAAAATAATTCTTGGAAAAAAGAGTAGCCGAGTTCTTATACCGTTTTCGTTTCTTCATCAGAGTCAGTGCTGCTCTCTGATAGGGCCAAATCCCAAGTTCCGAGCTGACTTACAGCCCCCGGATTCAACGTCTTCACTCTTTTCTTAATCTTTTTGGGCTCACCGTTTAAAATGCTCTGTTCACTAGTAGGTTCGATGTTTTTCTTTCGACCTAAGTTGTAACGGTTCTCACTGTTTTCGTCGTTGTCACCACCTGTAAGCATCAGCAGGTCTTGGTTCCACATTCCAGACATGTGACTACCACTCTTGCTGCCATTACTATCAAGGTGACTGCCGTTGTAATTGTGATCACTATGGCTACTAACGTGTCTGACATGTGGGGTGCTTGTAGCTCTCGGTCTAAAATTCCCGGAATTATCTGGACGAGCAGGAGGCCTTAGAAGGCCAGGCTTCAATATACGAGGCATGATTACATTTGAGCCACTGCTGTCAACACGTGGCACTGGCACTCTGACGTTGCGCTTTGTAGTATGACGAAGAGAGGAAGAAAACCCAGGAGGAGGAAGTGGCCTAATTGCCCGCTCCGGAGGCTAAAGAAAGGATACAATTACATGAGTTCATTACGTTCGGTGCAAGTAGTAAAACTATTACATTATATATTCCTACATCGCAGCCATCCTGTGATCGTCCCGTCTGATCACTTCTGTTCGGCGTAGCTGTAGCCAGATCAAGTGTAGGTAGATTCCTTTTTTCAGAGGAATGCTCGACGTTAAAGGATCCTGCCGGGCCCATAATGCTGGCTACCGCAGCGGCCAAAGGATCGTGGGCGTCATCATCTTCCTTTATCTCTCCTACTTTATCAACATCACCAGCCTTGCCATCTATAACCTCTTTTGGTTCCAAATCTTGTGGACTGTTTGAGCTCTCATTCTTACTCTCTCTTGAGATTGTATTATTTGGCTCTTGTTCAAGAAGGACTAACTCCTTCCTTTCCTCACTCATCTTGCTTGCTTCGGCAATGAGGGCTGATAATAGCTGCTTAACGACACTGACACTCTCATAAGAGCTGGCATGGTAATAATGAGCCTCTCTTCTTTGTCTCTTCTCGTTCAGCATCTTCAGCGCATTAGATCTGAGTTCCGGATGCTCTCTGACGTGATGCTTCCAAAGTAATGTCTTGGATATGAAGCCATTATTTATCTTGCAATTGGAGCAGAGGTAAGGCTTAGCTCCCGTATGTGTCCTAAAGTGAACCCTGTAAGCTCTGTGGTCGTCAAAATTAACCTCACAAACCTCACATTGTACACTTTTCGGTTTGACACAGAAGTGGTAGACGTGAGGCCAGGTCTTTTGGTGGCATTTGCCACACTGCCGTTGATCATTTTCGTGTTTGAAGTGCAAATGCCTTCGGAACTCGAGTACAGAGTCGTAAGTCAGGAAACACTTCGTACACATCCGCTCCAGTGAGTGCTGGAGACAGTGAGCAGCCAGACTTGGCTGATCATCGAACACCTGCAACAAGACAGTATGAAATGTTCCGGTTTGAATTCAACCATTCATTCCTTTGGTAAGGGCATTGGTTTATTTTCATAAACATACATTTAGCCAAATTATAATTATGTCAAAGTATATGAGGTTTTTTTTTTTAAAAAAAAAGGGACTGTTCGATGTCATCTCTAAAGGTCTCCTTACGGAAGAAGTCTTTTGTGAGATGCATTCGCACATTAAATTGATGTTCTCCCCTTAACTGTCCCAAAGTCAAACACGGCCTTGAGAAATTAACAAAAATTGCCTGAAGCACAGAGTTTTCAAATGTGGGCTAAAACTCTGATGAAAAAGGCCCGGTGAAATAATAAGGTTAGGTATGTTGTCTCAATTACAATCTCCGCAAATGTTCATCAATGACTGATGACACTCATGGAGAAGCAATCAAGAGGCAAAAACGAATCTCAAGGCTGGGACAAAGGGAGGGTAGATTGAAACTAACTATCTACCACAAAGGGAACTAAAAGTCAGCAGAGCAACAGTAAACAATCTACGCTACATTGGATTGTTCAATAAGATAGCGTAAATTAAGAACTCAGCCGAAGCCCTTGCTTTGTTCTAAAAAATGGATCATACCTGGAAGCAGATGTCGCAAAGGTTGTGAGCCTTTCGCAGGTGTACTTGGAAGTCTAGAAAGGTCGAAAGATCTTGCTTGTTGCACAACTTACACCTGAACTTCGCTTTCGGTGTAACGGAAAAGTTGGAGGGTGGTCCGAAGCAGACATGGGAAATGTAGGAGCCGTAACTGAGAAATATGTTTTGACAAAGACTGCAAGACAAAACCTGTGTTGGGAAAAAAATCCATATTGTACGACGAATGGTACTAGAGTATTTTGAGATCTTGGGGAAAAATATTCATTATCACTTACTTTTGCATGGTGTTCCCTCTCAATGTGGGAAAATAGTTCATCATAGCCTTTGATATGCATCCGGCAGTAGGAGCACTTGTATCCTAGGTTCAGCACTTCATCCAGGACAGTTTGACCGTTCATTTCTTGCGTGAATATCATATCGCGATGTCTTTTTTCCTTCAAGTACCGTCTAATACGACACAGCGATTCTTCACTGGACTCAAGTAGAGGAAGATTGCCAGTGGCCTCGTGCACCACGCCAATATGATTTAAGAGCATTGAAGAATCAACTGACACTAAGCATACTTGAGCACAAAAGGAACAGGAATCCTACAAAACAGAAAGCATCAAGTATCAATTTGCAGAAAACTGTAGCTCTTAAGGGACCGTCACGAAAATAGTCTGACTTATCTAACCTTCAAATCGTGAACTGCTTGTCGAAGTCTATTAAAGCAGATACTGATCTCGTCTGATAATCTGATCATTCTGGCTGATCGCGATTCCTTCTTCTTGTGGGTGCTAACAAATGCTGATGTCGCTTCTGGCGTATTTGTTTTCGTCGTTGTTACTGCTTTATTAGGCTTCGTATTGCCCTTGGTGGCAGTTTTCATCTTAGGAGAACTTTCGTTCTTTTTCGTTTTGTTCTTGCCATGGCCAATATCCTCCTCAACTTTGGCCTCCGCTTGGAGCTTGGAAATTGATGACTTCAAAGAGTCGGTCAAAGAGGCCCTTAGCTTCAGTGGTGGCACTCGATCAATACTTACATTTGGTAGCCGGGCGCCAATTTTACTACCAATCAAATCCCCATTTCCATGGGTCACAATAGTATTACGGCCCAATTTGTTAAACGACTTCTTCACCGCCTTGGACTTGAGCGACGCTAGAGTTAAGGGAGGCAATTTCGATGTTTTTGTCACCCTCTCGATGGTGAGCTGACTCCTGTTATAAGCAGCAGCGCCTTTGGTAGATTTTTTGTTTTGAACAAAATTTGAATTCTCTGTTGTTCCAAGCTTGTGTTTGGTCATAACATTTTTGACGTTTTGATCGCTGTTCCAATGCTGATCCTCGTTTTGTAATGCCAACTGATTTCCCGTCAACACTTTGAACACCTTGGCGATCCTGTTCGTGAAATCCGCCTGTGAAGGACCATCGTTGTCTTTACCCTCTCTTAGAAACGGTCTGAGTTTGTCGTTACACTGGCCTTGACAAAGATGCAACTCGAGTTTGAATTTCGATTCGAAGATTACACTGCACATCGGACATTCGAATTGACTGGCGTACTCCTTGCAATGATCGTTCTGGTTGGAGCACACGTGATCTTGGAGGTTACTAGAATCGACACTTCGACCACACTTGGCGCAGATAATCGTCAAGCTATGACCGGCAGTCAACTCGTTGAAGCGTTGTGTGCTACTGAAGTAAAGGGAAGACAAAGCATGAGCCGTTCGCAAATGGTGATCCAAGTCGGCCATTCGTTTGAATAGCTTCATGCAGTACTGACACAACAGACCGTCGTGAACCTGGAGGAAAGACAACAAATAAGAAGTCTAGGCCTTAACTAACACACGAAGAATCACGAGAGAGTAACCAATGATGCATGTACAGTTCGCATGTGCTCGAAGAGTCCGTGAAGATCGCATCTTGACTTGCACTTGGCGCACACGTACTTCTTCTTCGGGTTCATGGTCGTGGCTCTCAACGCAGGATACAGATGACTCAGAACTTGATGCTCATCGTCAAGGCTCACCGACACCAACGGATAAGACATCTGGGGCAATTTCAACAACACTTTACATGTCTTAATCAAACAGCACATGCAAATTTCAATAACCACTACAAGGGAGCACTTAAGTAATGTAAACTTTACGTTGTTGTGGGCCGGTGTCATTACGGTCGCTAAGTGTCCTCCTCGTGGCGGCCCAACGTTGACTGCCGACTACCGCCTCACAGTCCCCACCAGACTCCGCCAGTGGCGGACAGGCGGCGCCCGATCACACATTTATTGTGCTGCGCGCAAAAGGAGTCTCATTGAGATACCAGCAAAAGTACTCTTAAAAGCATCCAATCGAGAACCTTTCCACAGGCACAGAGTGAGGTGTGACCACCCAGGTGGCAACTCTCAATTGCGTAAGAATACACGCTACACTGAACCTATCCGATCTTGGAGGAATAGTTTATGTCAAGGAGGCTGCAACAGCTGAAATACGCGTCTCAAGAGCTTTAAGCTGATTTCCGCTTTGAGACTCTTGTCAGGTCCAAACACTTCACTTACCACACAATAATGTGAAGTGTATGCCTAAATTAAACTTGCAGCGTACGGTGGTACATATCACCCACCAGTCACGTTGACATACGCACTTCACGTAAAATGTGTGGATTGTCGTATAGTAGTTCTATGCTGGTCACTCCCCAAGACAAGCTTTTCCAGTTGGCTGTTTTCCTGCCGCTTGGGCTGGTCACGTCTACTTACTTGCCAAGTCCCTCGCCAAATGTTGTCTCCTCGGTGCTCCCATCGCGCGTGGGCCATTGTGTAGTGGAAGCTCTTGCATCGCGGTGTTAGAGGTGACGATGGCCGACTTCTTCGACCGCGAGGCGTCGGAGAGCGAGAACGAAGAGGAGGAGGAGATGGAGGCTGAGAACGAAGAGAGCAGCAGAAAGACGTCTCCCTCCAAGAAGAGGTCGAAAGCCGTCATCAGCTCCGACGAGGAAGACGAGGAGGAGGAGGAGGAAGACGAGGAGAAGGCCAGAGAGGAGATGAAGGGTTTCATTGCGGTCAGAAGTCCACTCACTATTTTCTTTCCACTTATTCAGTGGTCACAGTGTAGTGTTTACGACGTGGTGTAATGAGCATTCAGGGTTGATGTTTGTCTCTAGGATGACGACGAAGACGATGAAGGTGGTCACTCTCGTCGCCGTCGGCGTCGTTCGCGTTCGCGTTCCGAGGATGAAGAGGACATTGACGAGGAGGATCGTGAGCTCTTGCAGGAGAACCTGGGCATCAAAATCAAGAAGACTCGCAAACGCATCCGAATGGACTCGGGCTCCGACGAAGACGAGGATGAGAGCAGACAACCCTCCAATGTCCATGACGAACAAGACACCACTATGAGTAGGGACGAGACGACGACGGCGAGCGCTGAGAATGTTGTGCAACAGAATCGAGGAGTGAGTAACGAGGACGAGATTGAAGCTGGTTACGAATCCGAAGATGTCAACGACTTCATTGTGGACGATGACAACAAACCCATTCAGAGAGAACGTAGACGAAAAAAGGCTCACATTTTCACCGATTCCGCTCGTCAGGAGGCCGAGGACACTTTTGGAGTAGCCTTCGACTACGATGAGTTTGATAAGTACAATGACGATGACGAAGAGGACGAGTACAACTCTGAAGATGAAGACAACGACGATTTGGATGAGGACAGTGAACTTGTGCGTCGACGGAGCAAGAAGTCTTCGAGAAAAACTACCAAGTCGAGCTCACAGCAATTCGATGCCGTTCAACTTACAGATGTCCCAGAACGAATGCAGATCAGAGTTGTCCCAATCACGGCTGTTGAAGAAGGGTCTGACGAACTTGATCGAGAGGCCGAGTGGATTCTCCGAAAAGCGTTTACAGAGAAGCCCATTTCAAGACAGGAGGATACTACGAGGATAGCTGATGATCATTTAAACCAGACAGATCTTATCGATCGTATAAAAAAAGCCTTAGACTTCATGAGACAGCAAAATCTTGAAGTCCCATTCATAGCCGCTTATCGCAAAGAGTATGTAGAACCGTTGAAGTCGGAACATTTGTGGCGCATTTACAAATTTGATGCACTGTGGTGCAAGCTACAGGGTCGGAAGACAAATTTGAAGAAGCTGTTTGAAAGTATGAAGGTCTTTCAAGAGGAAAAGTTGACTGGCCTCGGAACAGCAGCGTTGCCGGATGATATCAGAGTCATACACGACGATGACATCTTCAAGGTTGAAAACATTGATAGCTTTGAGGAGCTCAAGGATAGAGATCAGCACTTTAAGCTTTACTATTCCCAAGACATTGACGCCATGAATGAGTCTTTAAAACAGAGAAGGAAAGAGGAACGACTACGACGTAAACAAGAAAAGAAGGTGAATAAACTTAAGAACAAGAAGAAGACAAGAATGATTGTAAATGAGGAAGGCGAAGAAGTTGAGGTCACAGACGAGGAAGCACAAGTCGATGATGAGGCTGACGACAACGACGAAGGTGACGATGACATTAATGAAAATGAGGACAATCTGGTGATGAGTGGGTTGAAGCACGCAAATCGAAGCGATCCCTTTACCTTCTGCAAGAAGTACCGCATAGCAGGTATCGGGAAGTCGTTTGGTCTCACTTCCGAGCAGTTTGGTGAAAACCTGGCTTTTGGAGTTCAAATGCACAGCGTTGAAGAGGAGCAAACTGAACCTTTGGAAGTGGCCTACAATTTCGTCAACGATAAATTTCCCAAATCAGAAGACGTATTGCATGCAGCAAAATTCATGGTAGCCACCCAGATAAGTCGTGACCCAGACACAAGACGAGCTGTGAGAGAAGCTTTCCGCGATCGAGCTTTGATCAATGTTAGACCCACTAAGAAGGGGTTGAAGGATATCGATGAGAGCCATGATTGTTTTGGATTGAAATATTTGAGCAACAAACCGGTTAACACGCTCAAAGATGATGAATGGTTGAGGCTGATGGAGGCGGAAAAGCAAAAACAGCTAACTATAGAGTTAGCTAATTCCCTCTCATCTGCTAGTAGAGAGTACGATTCATTTTTGGACGAGGCCAAAGATCGATTCCGAGTCGATAGATTTTCTGCGGCAAGCAAAGCCTGGAACGAACTCAGAGCTGACTGTGTCGAAGTAGCATTTGAACAAATGCTGTATCCCCTCATGAGATCCGAACTCAGACTGAAACTCATCGAAGAAGCAAAGGATGGTTTGATCAATTCCTGTCGCAGAAAGCTCAGACATTGGCTAAATGTAGCCAAATGCACCTTCGAGGTTGACGAAAAGGCAGACGAGGATGAATGGGACTCATCACAGGGTTGCAGAGTAATGGGGATCATGTATGATGCGGATATGGATGTCGCCTCGTATGCCATTGTAGTGGCTCCTGATGGCGAACCAGGGGATCTCATAAAATTGGAACACTTGCAGAAGAGAAGGAATGCCTACAACGAAAGAGAAAGACAGCAAAAGGAACGTGATCTGAATGTGCTCAAGAACTTCATTCGATCTCAAAAGCCTCATTACGTCGTCATCGGCGTTGTCGATCGAACTGCATTGAACATCAAGGAGGATGTTGAGGAAATAGCAGAGAACTTGAGCAGGGAAGAACAGTTTCCTTCCATTAAAGTGCATCTAATGGATGATAACTTGGCTAAGGTATACAGTAATTCTACTCGTGCTCAGCAAGACTTCAGACAGTACCCTAAAGTGTTGCGTGAAGCAATTTCTTTAGCAAGAAGGATGCAAGATCCACTTACCGAGTTCGCTCAGTTAGCGAACCCTGAAAACGAAATTTTATGTCTGAGGTATCATCCACTTCAAGATTTGCTGTCGGAGGAAGAATTGCTAGAAGGTCTCAACATAGAATTCATATCAATGGTCAACCAAGTTGGAGTTGATATAAACGAATGTGTCGCCCATCCTCATAAAAGAAACCTCATGCAGTTTATCGGAGGCTTGGGGCCGAAAAAGGGCAATGCTCTGATTAGGACGTTGAGGCAAGTGCAAGGTTCAAACAGATTGGAAAACAGACAGCAATTAGTCACTCTATGCCACATGGGACCCAAAGTGCTTATCAACTGTGCTGGTTTCATTAAGATTGACACTGCTAGCCTTGGAGATTCGGAAGTGTATGTTGAGGTTCTGGACGGATCCAGAATTCATAATGAAGCTTATGATTGGGCTAGGAAGATGGCTGTTGATGCATTGGAGTATGATGAGGAAGACGGGAATCCTGCAAATGCCTTGGAAGAAATTCTTCAGGAGCCAGACAAATTGGGAGAGCTTGATCTGGATGCCTTTGCGGACGAATTGGAGAATCAAGGTTTTGGCAAGAAACACGTCACCTTACAAGACATAAGAGACGAACTGCACAACATGTACAAGGACAAAAGGCCAGTGTTTATGTCGCCGACGTCAGATCAGCTTTTCGAAATGGTCACTAAGAGTAGTAAACGCAGTATTGAAGGTAAACTTATGACGGCGCTTGTGACCGGTATGGTATATAAGAAGCCTCAGGGAGAAGAACTTGATCAGGCAGAACCAATAAGGAATAATGAGAGATGGAAATGTCCCTTTTGCGGTCAAGACGATTTCGCTGAACTGGCAGAAGTTTGGAACCACTTTGATGCCGGAACGTGTCCAGGGAGATCCGTTGGCGCCAAACTTCGCATTGACAGTCCACCTTTACATGGCTTTGTTTCCGTCAAGAACATCAGTGACAGCTCGATCACCAATGTGGCTGAGAGAGTCGTTGTTGGGCAAAATGTCAACTGCAGGATTGTCAAGGTAATGAGATTTTTCATCTGAAAATTATAATACTACTTGCATTGCATGTGTGTACAATAGCCTAATTTGTGTTTGCATGTTGTTATGAAAGGTGAACGTCGATAGGTTCTCAGTGGATTGCACTTGCCGTTCGAGCGACCTGACGGACTCCGATCATTCATTCCGTTCTATGTTTGCTCCCCGTGATTCTTACTACGACGTTGAAGTCGAGCAAACAGAGGAACGAAATGAGTTGGAGAAGAGGCGGAGTGGCAATCGCCAAGCGTATATCAAGCGGGTCATTGTGCACCCCAACTTTTACAACATAGGTTTTAAAGAGGCGGAGCGGATAATGCGTAACATGGACCAGGGAGAAGTCATCATAAGACCTTCCAGCAAGGGCGATGACCATCTTACTGTGACGTGGAAGGTGGACGATCACGTGTGCCATCATATAGACGTTAAAGAAGAATCCAAGACGAATGCTTTTTCTCTCGGCAAGTCCCTTTGGATAGGTAATAATGAGTTTGAGGATCTGGATGAAATAATCGCCAGACATATCAATCCCATGGCTGCTCATGCAAGGGACATTCTGTCCTTCAAGAACTACAGAGACACTCAGGGAGGAAAGCGAGAGGTGGCAGAGGAACTGTTACGGACAGAGAAGAGGTCTAATCCTGGAAAGATCCACTATTTTCTTTCCTCAAGTAAAGACCAACCTGGCAAATTCATGCTTTCTTACATGCCCAGAAACAGGGCCAGACACGAGTATATCAGTGTCACTCCGGATGGATATAGATTCAGACATCAGAACTTCGAGACTCTTGGTCAACTAATGAAATGGTTCAAGGAACACTTCAGAGACCCAGTACCAGGCCGCACTCCTTTAACCCCTGCCACAACTGGGAGAACTACTTCACGCACAACTCCTTTCGCCATCACACCCGGGGCTATGAGTTTAGCTCAAGGCACGCCCAGAAACGTAGGAGACATCACACCCTATACGCCAAGCGGCCAAACACCATTCATTGCAGTCACGCCCAGAATTGGAGGAGCTACGCCCAGAATCGGTGGAACTACGCCTAGAGTGGGTGGAACGACACCTAGAGTGGGTGGAACGACACCTAGAGTGGGTGGAATGACACCTGGCATTGGAGCCACCACGCCCAGAATGGGTGGAACTACGCCCAGAACTGGAGGTACAACTCCACGGCCTGGTGGTACTACACCCAGAATAGGTGGAACGACCCCGAACATTGGTTTATCACCAGCCCAGATTGCTGCTGCGGCAGCCTACCAACGACAACGGATGCGCATGTGAGGTCTCTTCGTTCACCATCCGCTTGCTTGTAGGAATGAAGAAGAATCTAATCTCGAGTTAAAATGGAATGAGAAGAATGAACTGAAGCTAGAAAACACGACTATGGTTATCATCAATTGGCTCCATCGGAAGCCTGACAGAATCAAAGCGTAAAGGCTTCCCAAATACTTGTCATTAAAGTACAGGAAATTTGCTGTTTCGTGGTAATCAGCATCTTTCTCTAAATAGTTTCTCATGTGCCTTCTCTACTAAAGAAATTGAATGTGATGTTAAGTGACGCAAATAATGATTAAATATGCAAGGGGTGAGGATAAATGTATGTGGTATGCGTCTCTCTCTTTTTATTTAGTTGAACAATCAGACTCTACTAGGGGCAACGGTTGTAGGTCAGCCCCAGGGGCCAATCTCACCAATTCATTTTACAAATCAAACCTTTGTAATTGAAAGGAAAATGCTCACAGTTACAAAGAAACATTTCCTCCAATCACCTTTAACAAAGTTGTGAATGGAATCTACAAATGTAAGGTGAGTTAGTGTAATAATCCTGCAATGGTAAGG
>JAOXNJ010213314.1:0-17183 GCA_028566655.1 Metis holothuriae | reverse complement strand
GCACCTTGGATTGCCGATTGCACCACTGTCCACTGGCGAGACTGGGCCAAGACGAGGAACACGTTGTACCCGTTGGTCGCCATGGAGGAGCGTCAGGGGGTGCAGAGGCTGCTGAAGCGCATCGCGTGCAAGGGTCAGCTGGGCAAGACGGAGAAGAGGGAGTTGAAGCACCTGTGCCAGAACAACGAGGAGCACGTGTTGGTCATCGTCCACGACACCCTGGCCAAGTTGATGCGGCGCCAGCAGTCGCAGATCCGACTCGTTTGTCTGCAGATAACAGACATGATCTTTTTGCGTAGTCACAGATTTAGAGAGCTGGTTGTTCAAAATTTGAGATCGGTGCTCAAACTTCTCCTCGACGACCCCCTGCCGCCGCCCATTCCACTCAAATTGAAGAAGGAGGCCGCAAAAACAGTGCGAAAATGGGCCAAGACCTTCGGCAATCACTTTCCCAAGCTCGAAGTTGCCTGTCAGCACCTCAAATTAGATGAAAATGAAGACGAGCTTCATGAAAACAATAACGGGAACGAGGAAAGGGAGCAAAATGTTTGGATGGAACGCGTGCGTCGTGTAGAATCGGAGCTGCGCGAGAGTCGGGATGAGTTGGACGAGTGCCTCAAAGAGGTCGAGTCGTGCATCGACCTTCTAGTCCCTAAACCAGGTCACTTTGGATTTGATCAAGAAGAAAATAAATTGCAACAAGAACCACCAGAAACGCACACACTTGCCGGAGATAAAAGTGCGTCAGATGAACTTGTAGAGGAAAGTGTGCACGACGATGGACGAGACGAGGACGAGGAAAATGATGATGGAGTGCAGCGCGAGCACGGCCTCTTCAACCGCCATCAGAGTCTGCAGATAGAGTTGGACACAAAGTAAAAAAGCGATCTCTTTCAGAGTTTGGTAACTTGTTTATTATCTTGTTTTTGTGTTCATTGCATTAGGAGTACAAATGGCTCGAGAAATCTCGTTACCTTGACCGAGGATAACGCTGCCTTGATTGAAGTGCTGCGATCCAGAGTGAATCTAATCCGTAATAGACTTCTGCCGCGTGTCACGGCCTGGAGCGTAGTGCTAGATCGGGCAACAAATAATGTCAGCGAAAACTTGGTATCAGAAGTCAACAAGTGGAAGCACTTTTTGCAAAAGATCCTTGACAAGGCCCTAGAGTTAAATGTTGACCTCCAAAAGCAGAAAACGGGACCAGACGAAGAAGATGACGACGACGAAGTAAGTCCTGTTTTGAACATTTATTTTAATTTATTATTTTAGCTATTTAATTTTTCCAAGAAATGCAATTGAACACGTAAATCTCGTGATCTTACAGGATTTCATTGAAGTAGGAGCAGGGGAGAGCTGGCCCGGAAGTTCAAGTGAGCCATTGATCCTCATTTTTTTTACAAACTTTTGCGCAAAGAAGAGCTTTTTGCAAGGCATTTAATTCTAATTTTTAGGCAATAGTGCGGCACCATCTGCATGGACCTGTCGTCGCCCACTTCCATCAGGTCGTCTTTGTCCTCGCCAAGACCTTGTTCGTTGTCCCCTCCATGGCAAGATCATTGCCAGAGATGCAAACGGCGATCCCAGGGACCCATCAGAGGTGACTGCATCCAAAGAATCGGTCCCAGAGTGGCAGGACCCAAGGTTGCTAGCCGAACTGAAAGCCACAACGGGTGTGGACCTAACAATGCCTAAGAAGGGCCAGAGAAGGAAGAGAGAAGCTGGCGTGAAGAGCCTCAAGCAGATGACTGACACGGCTAGGAAGCGATTGGAGAAGAAAGTCTTTAAGAGAAGCAAAACTCAGTGATAACTCATAACTCATCAGTACGAAAGACGGTGGCCAGTCAGAAAGGCAACTGAAAACTACCCAAACACGAATGAAATAACTCTCATAGAAGAAATTTACTAAACACTCACAACAAACTTGTGAATGATTAATTTATGGTGATCGCACTACCAATTTCTTGAAACTGTCATAATGTACACCTTCTCGAACGTATAAAGATGAAGCCAATACATCTGATCTGTAAAAATCATTCGTTCGTTTAGAAAAAGAAAGAAAAGATCAAAGAAAGCAAGCAACATTTCGACTCACAACCAATTGTCAACAAATTTCAAAAATGTTCGTTAATGCCAAGGAATTGAAATCGAAGAAGTCCTTGGTTAATGCTCAGTCGGAGCTGGTATTGAGTCAGATGTATCTTACCGTATACGGTCCGACATCAACCCCAGGCGATTGTAGTGTGTCGTTGATTGCGCAGTAATAAACAGTTGTTTGGAGTCCGAGCCAAGGAAAAGTTGAAGATGTTGGGCAAGTTGGGCTTCGGCGGCTGGAAGCCGCGGAACATTCACTCCATTGAGCACCTCAAGTAAGCTCCAACTTCCCTTTAATTAACCTTTTTCTTGCCAAAATTGAACCAATTTAGATCCTCTCAGCATTAATTGGCCGCGGCCTTGAAGGGCCTGTGATTACGTAATCACTGGGGCACGTGATTAACTGTCATGCCCTTAGCTAATTATTGCACTTATCTAACACTTTATTGATTATGGTTCCAATATGTATAATGTGGAGGTAATGAAATGATATTCATTTGATCGTTGATTATATGATGCAGGTACTTGTACTCGGTGTTGTCGAAGAACCCCGTGGTGACGGAGAGCAACAAGAGCGTGTTGGTGGAGACGCTGCGATCCATTGCAGAGATCCTTATCTGGGGCGACCAGAATGACAGCTCCGTTTTCGAGTATTAAAGCTTTTTTTGGTATTTTGGCTTCTTTCGACACTGTCGAATTTATTCTATGCTGCTTTATTAGCTTCTTTTTGGAGCGCAACATGTTGTCCTTCTTCCTGAAGATCATGAACCAGCGGTGCGGCAACTACGTGTGCGTGCAGCTGCTGCAGACGCTCAACATTCTCTTCGAGAACATTCGAAACGAAACGTCCATTTGTAAGAGGAAATGCGCTAATAAATCCAATATGGGGAAGAAAAGTTATTGTTGATTGTGTTTAATAGATTATTTGTTGTCGAACAACCACGTGAACGCCATTATCGGTCACAAGTTCGACTTCTCGGACGAGGAGGTGATGGCCTACTACATTTCATTCCTGAAGACGCTCTCCTTCAGGCTCAACAAGCACACCATCCATTTCTTCTATAATGAGGTGAAATTGCATTTAAAACAATAATTTACTATCAATTGATTATTCAGAACATCAATTTGCAATTTCTTTCAGCACACGAACGACTTCCCATTGTACACAGAGGCGATCAAGTTGTTCAACCACGGCGAGAGCATGGTGCGCATTGCAGTGCGCACGTTGACGCTCAACGTGTACCGCGTCCAGGACGAGTCCATGCTCAAGTTCGTCATCGACAAGACGGCCACGGCCTACTTCGCCAACCTCGTCTGGATCATTGGCAACCACGTGCTGGACATTGACACCTGCATCAAGAGCGACACTGCGTAAGAGTGCAAGCAACTTTTCAATACAGATGTCTGCTAAATGCTAAACAAACACTATTTTCTTCATTTTAGTCACAGAAACCTGAATCGTCTGAAGGATTTGGTGGCCGAGCACTTGGACCACTTGCACTATGTCAACGATATTCTCTCTCTGGGCATATCTCATTTGAACGAGGTTTTGACAGATCACCTTTTGAACCGCCTGCTCTTGCCCCTATACGTCTATTCTCTGACCAAAACGTCGCGATCGAACAAGAGCTCATTATTGGATGAATTAAAGCCCCACGTGGGTCAGGTGACAGCTCTGTTTCTGCTGAGCCAAATATTCTTCATCATAGACCACAAACCCCTTGTTCGAGTACTGGCCTACCTTCTGTTATGTGGCGATCAAGACGTCTTCTCCAATGCCGGAGTGGCGAGGGCGGCCCTCAAGGTCAATGCACTCTGCACCAAGGTGATAAAATAGACTAAGAGGTTACTGTTTCATTTTTGGCCAAGTTTTCTAATTAAATTACAATGGTTTCTGTTTAAAGGCGGACGATCCAGCCATATCAATTTCGATACTGACGGCTCGCTTCGTGGCTCCTTCTCAGTCGTTGGAGAAGTCTTTGCGTGACCAAATCCGCAACAAGAGTGCAGCGCGTCGCAGCAGGAAACAGGAATCGTCTGAACGCGCAACCAGCGAAGAAGGGGCGTGTGGCAAAAATGATGCGAAAGCAGCTATTGCTAATGAGAGTCCAGATTTGCACTGTATGTCTATTACGGACGAAGAGAAAGAGAAGAGATTGCAGAGCAACAGCGAAAGAAGCAAAAGAGAAGCATTTAGCACGGAGAACAAACCCTTCTTGGCTGCTATCATCAAGGCCTTGGACCCGAAGGACAACGACTACTTGGCTCTCTTTGCTTTAGGACTCATTTATGCAGTGCAAGAAAACAAAGGTATGTGTCTCCATACTTACTCTCTCATACGTACTTGGACGTACTTATTACGTACTTAGACTCGCCACAATATCGTTGTAATTGTTCACACTGCCTTATTGGGATATTTTTTAGGAATGAGTGAGTCGATTTTGGCTGCAGCGTTTCTTCCTTGGTCGGGGATGGAAGACAAGTCGTTGTACAATCGACTTCTTATGGACAAACTTCTTGCCATTCTCTCATCTTCATGCGAATATGGTCAGCTATTACAAGAAACACCAATCATTTAAAATTGTTCTCTATAGCTAATTTTTTTCACCCTGTATCTTTTTAAGCATTTTAATGTCTCATTATAGGCAGCCGCATTCGTCTGGTGACATTGGACTTATGTCTAATGGTTTTGCGCAATACTTGCTTGGCCGTTGGGAATGAGGCGAGAACGAGCTTCTTGGAAGATGAACATTACGCAGAAGTCGAGGATTGCAAGGAAGAGAGCACACTTATTCTAAGGAACTTTTACAAGGTCAAACGAAACTTTAGACAGATATTCTTCAACTATTTCGAACAGAATTATGAATTTTGCCTTTTTTTTAGAGCGAGGAGATATTTTTGGACATGTTTGAGGATGAGTACGCATCCATCACGACCACGAATGTCGCTCGCCTAGAGTACATATTGAGTGACGCCTCGCTTCTCCTGCCTCCAACTCCGACGCCCTTGACAGGAATCGACTTCACTCGACGCTTGCCATGCGGTGAAGTGGAGCGAGCACGACGATCCATTCGAGTCTTCTTCAAACTTCGACAGCTCTCGTTAGACGTGCAGGGATTACAGGAAACCATGTTGCCACTGTACTGTCCTGACACCTGCATCCAAGTGCAAGACATCCTAGACCTCAGTGAGACGAATGACACTAATCTAAGCTTCATTTTTAGCACCAAACATTGGTAAATTGGTTTCGTTTGGTACAGACAACTCGGACCTTTTGGCCGTGACAGTGGAGATGCGCTCCAATCAACAAGGCAGGGGCAGCAGCAACAACAGTGGTGGCAAAAATAAGCAACGTCGTTTCTTGGTGGTGGACATTTATCAAATTGTCTTGGTGGAGCCCGATTCCAATCGACTGGGTTGGGGTGTGGCCAGATTTGTCGGCTTTCTACAGGATTTGGAAGTTCTTACTGACAAGGACGACTCGCGCTGTCTTCACATTACTGTACAGAGTCCGGGGAGCGCCAACAGTGGACGCAAGAGTGGGCCCAAGATGGCCGCCACATTCACCTTCGACGACCACATTCGATGCATGGCAGCCAAACAGAGGTGAGAGAATGGATCAGTACTGCTTCTACCGACAAAAATACTTATGCACTGACAAGAATTTCATTAGAAATATTTTCTCTCAAGCGCAATTTTATGGTTTTGCTTGTTCAATGAAGGTTGATAAAGGGAAGAGCAAAGGCGAGACAACGCAAAATGCACCAAATAGCGCGTCTGCTCGACTTGCCCGGGAACGTGGGCCCCACCTGCCCCTCGCCCCCGACCTCAATCAACTTGCATGCTCTGCGTAGCTCCGATGGACAGCAACGAGAACGACGATCGAGCTCCACTTCGGACCCGCACTACAGACCCATCTTCTCCTTGGCCCAGGGACGCGTGCCAGGAGCAGCAGCACAACTTGTGCAGGCCAAACGAGCACCGGCAACAACACCAACAACATCTTCCACAGCTGCCAGTGAGAGCAGCGAGCTCGTTGATCACAGTCCAACCGAGATCGGAGTCGAGATGAAGGAGAATGAGACCAAATTCTAATTTCAATGCAAAAATAGGTAGAACATAGCTCTTAAATTTTACTACATTCAGTCTAAAATTGCATACTAGATGCTGTACACTCTCAGTTCCAATGTGGTCGGTTGTAGGGCAAAGTTGCAATAGATGGCTCATTGTTCTTCGAAAGCTTCGTGAATAGTATTGCACCCTCAATTATGAACATTTTGTATATCTCCGGCTATATTCTTGGCAACTGCAATGGTGAATGCAGTCGTAGTGACCTTGAGAGAAAGCCTAGTCCTGAGCAAGGCCGTCACGTGCAGTTTGCTTTCGAATCTCAATTTGTGTTGTAATGCCCTCCTCGTCGTCGTCCAAGTCGGCCTCGGCCCCGTCGGTGTCCGACCTCACCTTCCTGATGGACATGGACGGCGGCGGCGGTCTGGTCTTCCACGAGCTCTTCGTCAACGCCAAGCAGAGCGAGAAGCAGAAACAAGAGGCTCAACAAAAGCGTCTCAAATCCAAGGAGCAAAACAAACAGTCGCTGTGAAACGGCTTTCAAGTTTGAATAATAACTCCAGTAAGCAATGTCTTGGCCACAGAACATTAGTTGTTTGAAAAGGTTGAAAAGGTATTTTACTATTGTTGAAATGTTATGGCTTTCAATTCTAACCTCAGATCAATCCTAATTATCTGGAATGGTTTAGTAGACGTGTTTGTCAGTGGATATCTCCATTTTTGAAGTTCCAAATGATTAAAGATTTGTTGCTATGATTAACGTATTTCGAGATAGCTTGTAGCCACTTACACAAAGTTTTGTAATTCTTCGTGAAATTTTGTGTTTAGCTAAAATGTATGTAAATTCCTTAAGAGCACAAATAAAAGTTACATCTTTGTTATGATCTAAATCAACTCAAATAAGTGATTCGCTGTTCTGAACTACATTTCTCATTTTTTTTCGGAAAAAATGCGTCTATGTTTTAATCTACAGCCAAGAAATTTAAAATAACTGATAATTATTCAGGTCCAATGACCAAATTTAGCTTAGCAACTCACTGGTTGACATCTGAATGGCAATGTACGAGATCACTCATGTTCTTTATCTCCATGATCATCCTCTCAACGGAATCATCACTAGGCTCATAGTCATAGTCACGCCTGTTCGCCATTTCGCATATGCGACTTGTTTCTTCTTCGTTGTCGAGAAGCACAGGATCTTCTGTCTCAGCAATTACTCTGTTGAGTTCTTGGTCGTCAGTACTGATGTGCTTCGGCTCTTCCAAGGACGTCTTCATTATAGCCTTTGAGGGTCGATTTGTGAGCAAGTTGGCCATGGGTTTCACAGTCAATCCCTTATCCTTCCTCGGTCTCCGTTCCTTCCTCTTTCGTCTTTTCTTGAGAGCAACTTCCTCTCCTTTTGACGAGTGCACAAGCATCTTGTGATGACTGAGCGACTTGGCATGCATGAACTTCTTGTCGCACTGGTCGCAATTGAAGCAAACGTTTCCGTGGTGTCTCTCAAAATGGGCCCTCAAATTGCGCATTTGTGCATAACTCTTCTCGCACTGAGGACATTGAAAGGAACGCCGGTCCTCCAAACTATGCTCTAGACTTCGATGCTTCAACAATTCCTTGGCGTCCTTGAATGCCTTGGCCCCGCAGAAAGAGCACTCGTGTTGGTGCAGCTGATGGCGTCTAAGTTTATTGGGAAAGAGGAAACGTTGGCCACAAATGTCGCAGACATGGGGCAAAGCACTTCCTTTCTCACATCTTGAGAGATGACAATGGAGCCACTGGGCACTACTGAAGCTCCGACCACATTTCGAGCACTCGTGGCGACTGTCGTCACCGTGACTCTGCTTTACATGACGGAGAAGGTTGGCCGACGTCGAGTAGACCTGCGGGCAATACTCGCAGGCGAAGCGCTTCAATCTGAAAGCAGACAATAAAGTCTCAATTATCGCTAAGAACAAGTAAAAACGAAATGTTATTTTATCTTCAAAGGGGAAATGGTCACTCGTGTTTGCTCTGGATGTGTCGTTTGAGGTGCCACTCTCGCTTGAAGGTGGCCCCGCAATGACTGCACTCGTGCAGCCTTTCATCCGAGTGACACAATGCGTGCTGCTGGAGCTTCGAGATGCGATCGAACATGGCACTGCATTTAGGTACGGGACAAGCAAATAACGATTTGAGTCGCCTTGTGCTCTTCTTGTCATTTTCATGACTTTCTTCCTCAAAAATCTCGTCCTCCGTGGTCCAGGCATCACATTCCACCTTGAACACCTGCTGCAACTCTCCCGACGGAGGCTCGTTACTAGGATCATCTTCAAGTTGCAGTGGATCTTTTGCTGAGTCCGGGGAGTCAAGTGTCTCTGAAGAATGGAAGGGCAGATCAACTGCTTCGTACTCGTCACTCATCCTTAGTCAATTTTTTACTAGAACAACTAAAAGTATTGACAACAATTCAGGTCTCTTTCAAATCATCCAACGACGTAATGTAGCTTTCCTCAAGCCTCTTTGGCGTCCCCCAAGACCTCTATAAAGCGACATTGCAAAGTCAATTTACGTCATTAAAGCACATACAACAGTAAATAGATATGTTAAGGACTTAGATATGTTAGCAACTCGTAAGTGCTTTGATAAGGCAAAAAATGACCGATGTGAGCAAAATCAGCGAGTCTGAGCAGCGTCCACTCGAGTCTGCCTTGCGGCGTGTCGACGAAGGCGAACAACACGTGCGCCGTGTCCCTGTCCAACGCCTCGATTTGACCCTCGCCTAAATGACAGAAAAAACAGTCAAAAAAGATTGCAAATGAGACTGTAATCATAAAAGTACGTTGCATTAATTCAGATGACTTCTAGTAATAAACCTTGGAAGCCTGAGACAAGCTGGAACTTTACACGGTGTCCGATGATTTTGGACTGCAGGACTGAGAGGAAGTTGAGACGCAATTCAGTCCTAGCCACTTGCTCTGACGTCGTCGACCTTAAGACGTGTAAGAAGTTATTAAGAAATTTTTGAGAAATTATCATCATTTTCTTGAAATATGTGACTTCATTGAGATTATGTTAAGACAGGCTCCCACTGCACCGTGCACGGCCGTGCACGGCGGAAATCAGCTAATAGAAGGATTACTCACGACATGTCCTACGACTTGAGCATCGACGAGAACTTCGTGGTCGTTTTCGTCCCCCGAACGCACAAAGATATCCGCTCTTTTAGAAAAACTTCGGGTGCTGTAATACAAAAACGCAAAAAAAGGTAATGAAATGAATCATAGTAGTCGACGATTCTTCGTCTCAAATGATCACATGCTCGCAAACCAAGAAGAGTACAAAACCCGCACCAAATTCGCCGAGCTCTTCTCAAAATCCCCAACTCACAAAGTGAGCTCATTTCCTAAGCAAAAACAGTGAGCTGCTAATAATCACACTATTTTTCAATCTTCCCAAGCAACAGAGCTTCTTCTTCGGCATAATTTTTATATCTCCTAACAATTTTCTTTTTGGCCTCAGAGGAGATTTTTTCGTCCAGAACAAATCTCACAAAAACTGGGCACACAAAGAAATCTTGCAAATCTTCTTCAACCAGCTTCTTCACTCTCTTTAAATTTTCTGCTTGGTCTTTGAGCAAATTTGAGGAAACCATTGTGTGATCTGTCTTTAAGTTAATAACTAGACGCAGAGCAGCCTCGTCTGTTGTGGGAACTTGAGCTTTGTGAGACGTCTTTAGAGCTCCATCCACTTGCCAGTCATGAATAGACAAACTGAGCTTATAGGGAAGAATGTGTGGCAATACCTCCAACATCTTGGCCTGGATTGTACGAAGCACCAACATCCTTTAAAAACAAAGAGCAATTGCATAAACGTGCAAATAGAAAATCGAATTTGTTATATAAGATATACTTAGGGCTCTGCGTTATCTTAGTCTTGGGACCATAATCCCACTTTTCAACTGGAACTGCTCTGCTTAATAGACTTTCTTTTAGGTTGTCAACCCCAAACCTTTCCGATGCCGAGACCGTTAAAACCTCATCAAATCCTGGCCAACCAACAATGCCTTGAAAGTTCTGTTCCAACTCCAACTCTGTCAACTTGCTTCCCCTAAGTTTTGCAAGGAGAGCCAAGGGATTGATCTCGCCCATCTGAGGTCTCTTCTTCTCTCCAACACTTTTCTTTTTCCCCTTCTCCAAATCGTTCAAGTACTGCTGCACGTTGCCGACATTTTTCCTTGTTTCCTTAATGAATCTACTTGTGACAGAACCGTGGACGCATCCCAGCGTCAACTTGTGCACAAGTCCCAGGATATCTCTGTCACTGGGCATCTGGTCGATCTTGGTGAGCACGAGAATGGATCTTTTGTGTGCGTTTCTAGCCAACAACTTGAGAATGCGCTTGTCAATGGCCTCTCGGACAAATCTGTTGGACACGTCTTGACAAACAAGCAGCAGGTCGGCCTCCTCGCACCCCTCGGCTGGTCCGGACACCATGGCGTCCTCCAGACGGAAGCGTCGCACCTCCTCGGCCTTGACCACGCCCGGCGTGTCGATCAACACGAGCTGTGTGGCATCGCGGGTGTAGATCGAGTGCTGACTCAATCGCGTCGTGTGAGTCTGAAAAACAAGCAAAAACACTAGAACAACTGACTTTTGTGACAGTGAAAGGAGATGTCTTCTCACGCGACTGGAATAGGGACAGCCTTTGGATCCGGTGAGGGCGTTGATCAGACTGCTCTTCCCGGCATTGGGCACGCCCAGCACGCACACCCTCAACGAGGACAACTGGGGGCTGGGCGAGGACCACGTGCAGGACGACAACGACAACCGGCGGACCAGAGTCTTGAGAAGGAGACGAGGAGGATGCAGGAGACGCATCTTTTGGCGAGAACTTCGACGCACGTGTGTAGTTTCCAGGGAATCCTCTCACTCCCGCTGCCGCTCGCGAGTCGCGAGTCGCGGCCAACTTTGTTTACCTTTGCGCGTCAGCTGTCGCGAGTCGCGAGTCGCGACAGCTGTTCACAACAACGACGACGACGTTGGTTTCGGTATTTGGAGCCGGCGTTGGTGGAGGTTCGAGATGAGCGAGTACCTGCAGTTGTTCGAGTTGGAGGCGGAGGAGGAGCTGCGCATCGAGTTGGACGCCAACTCGGCGGGCTCGGAGCCGCTGTTGGAGCTGGAGTTGACCAAGGGGCAGGCGGAGATCTTCGGCGCCGAGATGGTGGCCAATGTCAAGTACGCCTTCGACACGCGCGTCCGCGACTCCTTCGCGGTCTTCTCCTACCACGGATGCCAGATCAAGGTCAGATCGACGGCTCTAATCAATTTTGCACCCATCTTCAAAGTTTTGTTGCTTTTTTGGTTGCAGTTGGGGGGCCGATTGGGCATCCAGCCGTACACGTCGAAGGAGACGCCCATGCTGCTCTATCTGAACGTGCACGCGGGCCTGGAGGAGATGCGGAGTCAGGCGCAGAAGAGCAAGGAGGAAAACGAGGAGAACGAGGCCAAGAGGCAGAAGGGGCCCGTGGTGCTCGTGGTGGGGCCCTCCGATGTCGGCAAGTCCACTTTGTGCAGGTACTTACACGTCCTTTACGTAAAGTTGCAATTTTCAACTTTTTTGGTTAGTGCCAATAAATCCATGTTTTGCAAGTATACAGCTTTTTTCTGGATTTTCTTCTAGATTGTTGGTTAATTACGCGGTCCGAATGAATCGCAGTCCAGTGTTCGTGGATTTGGACGTGCGTCGCAGTTCTCTCTCTGTTCCGCCTGCCACAATGTCGGCCAGACTCGTGGATCGTCTCTTGTCCATAGAGGAGATGGATGCGTCCTCGTCCTCGTCTTCTGCCTCCCAGAGTCAGAACCACATCATCTATCACTATGGCCATCTTAGCCCCAGCACAAATCCCGCCTTATACAACTCTCTCGTATCACGTCTGGCCGATGTCGTGCGGGAAAAGATGGCCAATGCGGAGGAGGTGCGCAATTCGGGCGTCATTATCAACACTGGAGGGTGGATCAGGGGCGAGGGCTACGAGCAAATCAAACATGTGGCCCAGGCCTTCGAGGTCGACGTCATTCTCGTGCTGGAGCAAGAAAGACTGTACAACGATCTTGTTAGAGATTTGCCGAGCTTCGTCAAGGTCGTCTGGTTGCCCAAGTCCGGAGGCGTCGTCGAGCACGAGCCAGAGCTGCAGGGCGAGAGACATGCCAAAAGTATTCGAAGATACTTTTATGGACACAACAACGAGTTCTTTCCTCATTCCTTCGAAGTGAGTGCATTCTTTCCTAGGGAAAACTTCAAGTGATTTTGCGGCATTCATAAACTAAGAGAAATCTCTCTGTTGAATGATTAGGTGAGAGTGTCGGAGCTTCGCGACCGTATCTATCAAATCGGAGCCCCAAGTCTCCCTGACAGCTGTCTGCCCTTGGGCGTGAAGAGCGAGGATAACAGACTCAAGTTGTTGGCAGTACCGCCTTCGAGCAAATCCCTCAGCCATCGCATTCTAGCTGTCTCCTATGCCACAACTCAGGAGGAGGCGGTGGTCAGTAATGTGGCCGGGTTCATTTGCGTTATGGCAAGCGATAAGGACAGAGTGACAGTGCTCTCACCTCAACCAAAGCCTTTGCCACCTAAAAGTCTTCTGTTACTGTCCGATGCACTTTATGTCGACGCCGCCACTTAAGAAAAACAAAGATGAGTTGCGTAGGAGAGGTGGAAAAAATAATCTTTTCTGCTGCATTTGTTCATGGCTCATAACGCGAAATGTAAGAAAGTGCGAGATGACCTTAAAGCATTGAGGCCAACGACTTCTTCCAATTCTAAAATCTAATTTTAGGAATCATAAGTACAGCAGGAAGCAGAAAGAAGAACGTAGAAAACCACTAATGCGAATAGTTTCAGGCTTTTAAGTATGTAGTTTAAGTGCTAGATGATAAGTCGCTAATTGGAACGGAATTTGTGCTTGACAAAGCGACAAGTGAAACCGGTCCGATTTTTTGCCATGACGTCACGCTACTGGCAAATATGGAACACACGTTGGCGCAGTTGGAAGACTTTTTGTGTTTACGTTTTGTGTGTTCAGTTATCAATCGCCCAGCTGTTGTTCGTCTCTCGTGGGGTCAGGAAGTACAAGAAGCTCACCATGTTGTGCTGTATCCCCTCGCTCTTGTTCTACCTGGTGCCCTCCTTGTTGCTGTTGTACGTGTTGACCAAGGTGTCCTCTAGGTTCGAGTTCTACGTGAAGACGCTGTACGTGTACCTGGCGCTGGTCACGGTGGCCTCGTGGACGGTGATGCGCGCCGTGATCTACGCGGGCCTGAATGCGCACCGCGACTCGGCTCTGTTCACGGCCAGGTCGTTGGCGCCCTTCTCGCGCCCCCTGGGCATCAAGTGGCGCCTCGAGATCTCGGACAAGTTCGCGGAGCGACGCAAGGAGACTGCCTTCGTGGTGGTCTGCAACCACCAGTCCGTGCTCGACGTCTTCATGATGCTGCAGGTGTGGCCCGTGTTGGGCCACACCGTCAGCGTGGTCAAGAAGGAGCTGTTCTGGGCGGGCCCCTTCGGCGGCTCGCTGTTCGTGTGCGGCCACATCTTCATCGACAGGTCCTCGTCGGAGCAAGGCAGGAAGACCATCAACGACGCCGGCCACATGTGCAAGCTGACCAAGACCAACATGTGGGTCTTCCCCGAGGGCACTAGGAACTACAAGAAGGACGGAAGCTTGCTGCCCTTCAAGAAGGGCGCATTCCACGTGGCCCTCACATCGGGGCTGCCCGTGTTGCCCATCGTGGTCAGCGAGTACGACTTCGTGGACTACAAGAAGCCCGCCTTCAACGCCGGCTCTCCCGTCATCCGCATGCTCGACCCCGTCGAGGTGGACGACTTTGACGACGCGCAGAAGCTCTCCGACCACGTCAGGAAGATCATGCTGGACGAGTTGCACAGAATGAGGATGAAAAAGGAGTAAGGGCGAGCTGAGTCTGATATGAAAATTAATCAAGGAAAGCACAAGCTACATGTTCGAAATTGTTCTAGTTGATTTGGGTCTCCAAAATTCTTGAATTCAGTACCTTTTCTCGTCTAGGGATCAATATGCAATGCCATTGTTGGCTTTTGATTCCACAGACCTGAATACTTCTTCCTCGTCCTATAATGTCACGTCATTACTCAAGAAAAGAAGGGTTAATGTTCCTTCCTCTACTATAAAATTGGATCCATTATTCGAGTCAAAGGGATTATTGCACACTTTGTTCCTCATATCTCTGATTAACTTTTGGCTCCGAACTTTCTCGTTATCCTTGTCGTAACTCAGAATGTGAGCAATACAAAGCCTTGCCTCTAATTTCACCAGCAGCCAATAAGTGTCTGGTTCATTTCTTAATCAATTTCATTGTGGATCAACAATTTACATAATCTTAGGGTTCACACTTTTATGATTGATGTCCGCTTTGTCCGTCCGATGCAGAGCGAAGAGCAGCTTCGACTCGAGCAAATTGAGCGCGTCCAAGGTGAGAATGAGTGTCTTGTGCTTCAGCATGCTGTGCACATTGAGGCCGTAGACAGGCATGAGATTGACGTGACTAATCTTCTCTGTGGCCGCAGTTATGTTTTCAGGAAACTCGTCTTTGGCGTCGACCAACAGAGCGCTCATTCCGTACCTAAGAATACATATAAGAAAATGGTTAAAAAACGAAGCTAGTCATAATACTTTCAGTGAATTTTTTTCAGGATACCCTCGTTGATCAATGAGCCTCTCAACATAATCAGGATCCCTTGAAGGTATGTCAAGATCCCGCACAAAGTGCACGTCGTCCTGAGCAAACTTTGTGGCCAGAGTGTGCACTAATCCATTAACTCTGAGTTGGTAGGGCAGCATGAAGAAGAAACTTCGAGGTGATCTGGGGCCACGAGCAGAGCCGCCATCATTCCAGAGCGGCGACCGAATCGTGCTGTGCCTGGCTCTGCCCATTCCCTTCTGGGGCCAAGGACGACCTGTGTAGCTTGGCGGAAGCTCGTAACGAGTCTTGGCGTGCTTGTAGGACACAGTCTTGTACCGCAGCTGTCAACGACGAGAACCCAAAAACGATTGATTATTTTCATTTTTCTCAAAATCATTTTAATGTGAAAATAAAGCATTTTTTAGGCTTGCCTGCCAGTCAACATTTTTCTGGATGGTGTCGATGCGAGGCCGCACCGACCACACTTCGGGGTGCAGGGACACAAACAGGTCCTCGGGCGACCTGTTCAAAGTCTCCTCCCTCGACCGCTTCCACGTCTCCTCTCTCGACTTTTTGTCCTCAGTCTCCTCCTCGGCCCCATTCTCGACCTCGCTGTCCTTCCTCTCCACGTCGTCCATTCCATCCCCCACCAAAGCCTGATGAGGCTCTTGCGGCGCGTCCTAAACAGCAAAACTTGCACTCACTTAAAAGAACACATTGAATATAATAGTGCTTAAAGATGGAAGAGCAGAATAATGACCTCGTTTAAAACGAGATCCTCGATCCAGGCCTGACGCACCACGGCGCCCTCGGCCGTGGGATAGAGCGAGAACAACTCGGACCGCCTGGGCACGCGCTCCGGCAAGGCCGACAAATTAGACGCCATCACTTGCGTCTCCAGCGACGCCGAAGAACTCACATTACTGCTTAAACGACAACAAAGACCACTTGTTCGCTTAACAGTCACTAAAGCGAGTACACGAAACATCTCTTCTCCTTGTACACGACCCTGTCGTTCTTCGCGTTGTTCCTCTGCGTGACCGCGTTGAGCGTGGAGTCAAGTTTGTTTACTTTTTGGCTAGTCGAGCCGGAAAAGGCGAGTGTAGTGATGAATCGGGCCGCAATTAGCTTCGGGTCGAGTCGAGTCGCCATTACTAATAGAATGCGCAAAGCATCAATATTCGTCCTTTCCTTTCCCTGTCCCAATATTTTTCCTTGAGACTTCATTTTATGGCCTTAATCTAAAAGTTAGGGTTTTATGGCATTAAAGTCCAATTATATGACTCTTTTTTAATGATTTTTCATTTCTAAATGATTTCTTCCTTACTCAACTTTAAACTGAAAGTGCTAGTTTTGTACCAATTGGGCCCATCGTGGCCTTCACAGTAAAAGTCAGTCATATTTGCCATCTAATTGTTCTTTGTTGTAAATAAGCAACTAAGCACTGCAGTAAATGTTGTAATAAGCAACAACAAAAACAACTAGTAGGCCCATAAAACACTTAAAGTCACTGTCGATCCCTTCTTTTTTTACTGCCCCAAATTACCTTTTGACCAACTAAATGAAGGACTATGTACTACGAGTCAAAAATAAAGCAATTTGCTTTTTTTCCCTGGGAATCGTTTAAAGTGTCGCTGTGCCTTCTTTGTCAATTAGTCGACGACGCAAGAAATGGTATTATTATACGCGTATTAGGTAGAAGTTGCACTTCCGTCCCCTCAAATTGCCTTAGTTATTGCTTGACAGACAGAGACACCTTCCCCACGTGTGTCCATCAAACACGTGTTTTACAAGCAAAAAAAGGACACGAAGTGACACTTATTCCCGCCAGACTCCTCAAACAGAGATCCAATCTTTAACCTAATACTTCTCATTTAAATTGTACAAAGAACTACTTTAATGTCTAATATGTGCAATACTGAAGGCGTGTAAAGCACAAAAGTTTAGTAAGCGCAAGTGATTTCCATGGGTGCAAAGTGAGTCTTGGAGGGAGGAAACATAAATCAAGTTCAGCAGTGATGAATAACAGCAATGTAAAGGTTGTTTTCTACATAAAATGTTCATTAATATGTTTTTGGTTGCTGGTATACAATCCTTGAGTATGCATTGAACTGATTGCTTTTGCCTCTGTTTGTTAAAGAATTGTAGGTAATGCACCTCTGTCTTTTCTCCTCAATTGCGAGTGACTTCGTTTGGAAGTCGGGGTGGTCGTCAGAACATCCTGTCTCCAAGTCATGGATTTAGAGCCAAATGGCATAAATGCAATTCAGAGTATAAATGTTTGGTAAGTAATGTTGAATAGTGTCCCTGGAGGGTTTTTTGAGG